>JAJPUD010005639.1:0-84965 GCA_023553655.1 Myrmecobius fasciatus | reverse complement strand
CTCTCTCCCCTCTCTCCCCTCTCTCCCTCTCTTCCCTCTCCCTCTCTCTCTCCCTCCCTCCACAAACACACAAACACACACACACACACACACACACACAGAGTATCATTGGTGCAGGGAGTTGTCACTGAAATATTCAGGATTATTAAAATAAATTAACCAGCTTTGATAGACCTGTTAATACTTATATAAATTGGTTAAAATTTTGCCCATTTCTTTTATTTGTTAAATATTTAAATGAAGGCGAAACTAGATTATTCAGGCTCTTTTAATTTAGCCATTTGAAAGAAAAAAAAAGTATGTATCTGATATATTCAGTGCCTAAAAATATTATTTCAATATTTTTCCATTTGTTGATGAAATGATAGAATTTAGAATACTGAAATAGAAGAATCTTTAGGTAGAATTACTTCATTGAGTATTTTATTCTCCTGTTTGATATAAAAATCCATTTAAATGATATATAATTTTATCTTTATCCATGAAATTGAACTTTGAGGAACTCTTGGCAATGTAGTTGCCATTTTTGAAGTACTGAAGCCTGCATTTATTTATACTCCGACCTTTTTCTCAAGAGAAAATAAATTGGAGACCATCAAATATTCCATATCTATGGAAAGAATTTAAGGTATTAATATAATGGTGAAGGGAGTTCTCTATCCCTGTACCTTTTCATAACCTTATCATAATTATTTTTCTTCCTTCATATCATTGCATGAATTTTCTCCAGAATTTTTGTTCTAGAATGGGTTTTCTTGATACTAGTAGTTTAGTATAATGAGAAAGCATTGTGCCTATGGGCTTTTGGAGGTTGGATTTTTGCCTCAACTTTCATTGATATGTGACTTTAGCCAAGATACTTAATTAACCCTTCTGTTCCTCAATTTCATCCACTATAAAATGGAGATGATGCTCCCTGCTGTACTTACCTAATGTGGTTATTGTGAGACCATGGAAGAATCAGAATTTATTTCAGAGTATAAAGTGCTAGATGTAAGGCAGGGTCCTGGATTTAGAAGTGGACTAGTCTAACCCCCTCATCCATCTCTCTCTCTCTCTCTCTCACTCTCTCATACTCTCTCACCCACACACAGAAACTAAAGCTCAACCAGAAGTGAAGATACTTTGACAAGTAGCTGACCTGGGAATTTAACCAATTTTTAAATCTCTCCCTTTCTTCTCCCCCCCTTTCTCTCTCCTTTCCCTCACTTCCTTTCTCCTCTTTGCTCTCCCTCCTTCCCCCTCTCTCTCCCCCTACTTTCCCTTCTTCCCTTTCTCCCTCTCTCCTTTCCCTCCCTCCCCCCTCCCTCCTCTCCTCCCTCTTTTTCCCTCCTCTCTCCATCTTCCCCCTTCCTCCCTTTCTTTCCCTCTTGACATACTTGGGTCATTAAGACAAAACAGGAATGCTAGAGATCACCAGACTTTAGAAATTTTATTGCTACCAAATTTAGTTCCATTGCTAATCAAAGAGAGATCATTGGTTATTTTTACACGTGATTTTGCCTACTGGTGTCTGATTTTCTGTTTATAAAGAAACAGTAAACATTTTCTGCTTTATGTATTGGAAATATGAGTTGTGAAAGCACAAATTTTCGCCAAATTTCTGTGCTGTGTAACACTGATTAAAAAAGAAAAGATTAAAACCACATGATCAAAAAAGTTTTGTCACTTAAAAGCATGGAATAAAAAAATCTACTTGGTTTATTAAGAGCATATATGAATATATATATGAGAGAAATGGTATCTTTTTCTTTTTTTCAGTTACATATGTTGAGATTTTTTTGTGTTGCAAAAATACCTTTTGTTTTATAGATTGGTAACGGATTTCTTCAGGAGGGGCCCTTCAAGCACTTTTTAACAATACATTGTTTAATAAAGTACACTTGTAACAAAGATATATCTAAGCTTATAGTGGCTATACTAGACTTATTTCCTTTGTTGTTTAGTAGTTTACTCCAACTTTTGGTGACAGTATGGACCATAACATGCCAGTGTTGTCCATGGGATTTTCTTTGTAAAGATATGAAATGGTTTACCATTTCCTTCTCTATTGCTGTTTCCTACTGTGAACAATTCCAAAGGAAGAAAGGTTATATAATTAAGTCACTGAAGTATTTAAAATTCATGCTTGAAGGTCAAATGTTAAATTTGAGTGAAAGTAAAAGAAAAATTCTAAAACATTTTTTGGAGGAAAACAGGTGTGATTTCAGTAGATAAAATTACTTGAGCTAATCATAGAAATTTTTTGTACATTGTAATTTTGATCTCTATAGTTTTAAATGACTCAGTCAAATTTTTCGAGATACCGAATTGCTGATTTTGAAATACTGGCCTGATTTGGGCGAGGGAGGACAGGAAACAAATGCTCAGGCCATCTATTGTCATTATTGCCCATTGGTAATATTGAAGCAACAATACCAAAATTTAAACGTTTCATACATCACTGAAAGTGTAATTTTTTATTATGCTTATGAATTCTTAGAATTTGAGAATTACAATTTGAGATCATTTAGGTCAGCTTTTTATTACCAGAGGCATAGCCCACAAGTAGTGAATTTCTTAGTTTGACTTGTCGAGTTTAGGTAAATAAATTAATGAAAGGCACAATTACGTTTATCTTTTTCTATTGTAGTATAAGACTTTTTCATTGTAAAAGTACTATTCATCTTTTTGTATTAATTATCTGGCTTGATTTATTAACTTATAAGTAACATTGTAACTAGCAATACTAGCAATTAAGTTTTTTAATACGAAATTATTTTCTTATTTTGGTTAAATTTTTTCAGTAAGGGTCTAGTTGAGGGGATCGTTATTTGGTTTTTTAAGATATATAGATGTTGGAGTTTTAAATGTTTTTAGAGAGCTTCATATTTGAAGGATAATGTGATGTAATTTATTTTTTCAAAGTTTGGGAGTTAACATCCTTGTATTTCAATCAAAGCTGACAAGCTTAACTTTCCCAGTGTCATATGTTAAATATAACAACTGGATTTGAATGACAAATCAAGGAGTTTAATTTGATTTAAAAAAAAATTACAATGGTATTATATTACAATGGTATTAGAACATAATGTTTTGTGTTTTGACCTCAGAAGAGTTTTCTTTCATACTATGTTATTTTATTACTGAAAAGCCAAGAAAGTGATTTCATGGTTATTGTTCAATTTTTAGTAGGACTTAACAGAAGATAGCATAAACGTGAAAATGAGCCTCTTTAGGAAGTTGTTGCATAGTCTCAGAAAAGTCTAGATCTTTTGCTACATTAATTGTACATATTCAGATCTTGGATACAATTTAGGAAGGATGTTTAATTGTATGACTCCAAACTGCTGTGCAGGTTTAAAATTCATGTAATACTGAAATGTTTCCAAGAGATTTCCATCTTGAAGCATTCTTGGGATCCATTTTGAGTTTGAATAGCCTCATATTCCAAGTGGTAGCGGTATAGTTTGATTGCCAGAAAAACTTTTTTTCCCTCAAAATTTGAGTTGAAGTCAGACTCGTTACTATAGTTTGTATGGCTTTAAAACTCCTTTTTTTTTATGTAGCAAATATATGAAGACATTCCAGATGTGATTATATAGGTTAAAGAAGTCTAGTGTAGCAGGAGTATGGTAGTTGCTTTTCCTGTTGCTTCTTTATTATACATTTACCACTCTAAATGTGTATAGATTTGTATGTATTTCAGAAACTTTAAAATTAGTTAAATGGATTATTTTACAAAATCAAAAGAATTTTGTTGAATGGATCTGTACCAGACTTCTTGAAGTAAAAGAATATTTCAAAGATGAACTTAAAGGTTACTTAAATTAAGGGGGGGAAACCCATATGAGATGTAAAGTTTTTATGATCTTTTAAGAAATTTGGAAATCAAAAGAAGTCTGTGTATGTGAGAAACTACTAATTGGAACTGGATTCCAAATTCCAATTGGAATTGGAAATTGTTCCATTAAGTAATAAGCCATGTAACTAATGAATGATTAGTCTTATTTGACTAATCAATGAGGGGGTAGAAAAGCGATTCAATTTTTGTGTCTTGAGTCTTGAATTTAGGAATCAAATCATATCTAAGTTTGAAAACTATAGTTGGGAGATTTTCTTTTTTTTTAATCAAAAATAAACATTGTGTAGTCTGTTTTCTTAGATGATGGAAATTCCTTAGAAATATTAGATACTACCTATAGTTAAAATAGCTTATAGGTATAATTGAAATTTGATTCCTTAAGAGTGCTCTTTAGATTGTTTAGTTTGCAAAATGTCTTAAGCATGTGAAGTGTATTTATAAATCTTGATTAAAGCCTCTTAACTAAACTTGATTCTGAAGTAGTTGTTTTCATCTACAGAATACTGTGTCAATTTTAGAACCATTTTTATGTGTTGTATTGGACCCTTCATTTTCACATGGATATAAATGTGGGTATGCATACACATGTGCGCATGCGCACACACACACACACACACACACATATATATATATATATATAAATGGTATTTCAGAACTTAGATAAGGTATAATGCCTTGAAGGAAGAACTTTGATTTTTGAGGGCAAATTTTGAAAAGAGAATTTTACTATTTTACAGCAAAGCTAGTGTTTGCTATATGGGAGTATCATGGCATTTATACAAGTTAATATTTTTTGGAATAACCAGAATCTATTTTATTTACATCATGTTAAGAATTTGACTTTTATGCTCTTGGCACATCTCAAAGATAAACTTGTTGAGTATGTTGTTTTTGTAGGGGTTAGGGATGGGAAGATTTCAGTATTATAAGTAATATTTTGAATTTGAATGCTTTTTAAAACATGACCCAGTTTGAGTTAATCAACCTATTTTTTTTTTTTGCTTTTTGCTGAGGCAATTGGGGTTAAGTGACTTGCCTAGGGTCACACAACTAGGAAGTGTCTGAGACCAGATTTGAACTAAGGTCTTCCTGACTTCAGGGCTGGTGCTCTATCCATTACGCCTAGCTGCCACCTAGCTGCCCTCCAACCTATTTTGATAAAATTTCCCAAATTCCATGCTTGTGTATTATGAGTTGGGAGAAAACTAATAGCAATATTTCTTCCAAAATTAAAAATAATAGAAATTTAATTACCATCAGTTTTTAAAAATGAATTTTTGTTTTGAATTTCTCCCTATGAAACTCAACTGTTAGAATTTTTCCTTCCCTTTGTTTTTGTGCTTCATAGTAATGTTATTCAGTTTGAATTGCATTCTACTCTGATCTCATTTTGAGTTTTTCTTAGCAAAGATACTCATAGTTGGTCATTTCCTTCTCTGCCTCATTTTATAGGTAAGGAAACCAAGGCAAACAGGGTCATACAAGGTCATAAGGCTGGATTTGAACTCAGGCTTTCCTTACTCCAGGCCCTGTCTTCTGTCTGCTGTGTCATCTACCAGTCTCATAACAATAATAAAAGCCGATTACTATGTTAGCCTTTAGATTCATGCATCATGTAGATATATATATATATATATATATATATATATATATATATATATATATATTCAAAACAATCTTACATAGATAGTACAAATATTCTCCCAATTTCATAGAATCAGAATTGAGGGTCAATTTTATTGATTTGGCTCTTGTTCACACAGCCATTTAGTGTCGGGAATATTGAGCTCCAAGTCTTTCCTAACTCCCAAAGCCAGCTAGGTTTTGACTAGTACTACTTCTCTTGTATCCTGTGAATTATATATAATCCTCTTTAACACAGTAAAAAAATAATTGTGTAGGATTTCCATCTCAAACATAATGCTGCCTTAGTTGTTACATAAGTTGTTTGATGATTTTTAGTGAATACGTTTAGAAGGAAGTTTTCTTTTAAAATTTTAATTAAATTTAAAAGTTTTTTTCATGCATCATTTGAGCCAGTTGTGCTTGCCATCTTAATACTAGCATTTGAATTTAAAGGTGCAGTTCAATCATTTTGTTTTCTATCAATGTGGGCCTTCCACATTATAAAGATTTAAGGTGTACATTAATCAGTTTTTTTTAAATTGCAAGTTGAGATTTGCAGAAATTGAATCTGGTCTCCTGACACTTGTTTAGCTTCCCATGCTCTTTGACCTCTTTATTTTTTCTCATTTTTCCCCCGTCATGCTTTTGATTTCTTAAGTCTATTTTGTGTAACTTTTGTGTTGTTTCATAATTTGGATTCCTTTCGATTAGGATTGCCTGTCCACTTACTTTATTTACATTTGATATATTTTTAAGTGCATTTGTGCTTATATGATTATTAATTACTTCATAAATAACATTTTAATAATCACTTTTCCAGTGTCAATCTGTCTGACCTTTAGATTGGTTGTCAGACCTATTTGCCTTCTAGTACTTTTTCCATTTACTGCCTTATCTAGCAATCTTCATTCTCTGGTAATATCTAAACCTATCAGAATTCAGTTTAAAAGTGAATATTTTAAGATGTTTGAAATTATTAGTCATTTCCATTTCTTTCCTTTGATGCATTAATTAGTACACTATCAATTACTGTTTCCTACTAATTTTTTTTTCCACAGAATCTTGATTCTTTAATTCTTCTTATACTTAGATTGCTAAAGATTTGATCCATTATTTAAATAAAGTCCTGAATGTCACTGTTAGGACATTCTTATTTATGGCGCTCTCCTTGCCTCCCAATCCTTTATTTTCGCCTCCCAATCCTTTATTTTCTCCTCCCCTCCTGCCCATTCTTGTCTAAAAAAAAATTGGATGTTGTTACTTATTTAATAATTACTTGAAAGAAAGTAATAAATTGTTTAAATATATGATTTAAAATTTAGAATATCTTCTAACTACTTGGATTTCTAAACATTAACATTTAATTTCTCTCTACCTTCTCCATTTTTAGCGAAAATTTAAAGTTTTTAAAAGTCTTGATTTATTCAGACAAATTACTTAAAACTTAATCTTTATAAAATTTCAGAGGATGATAAAATTTGGAACGGAGAGGATTTCAGGGATTTGGGCTAGAAGCCCTCTGCTCTATTCTTTAGAGTTGTGTGAATGCAGTGAGAGATGACTTTGGCCAGAGGGCATCTTATTTAAGGCAGTGTGTTTCAGAGGCAAAATTTGAAACTAAGTCACTTCAGGTTAGTCCTTGCCTCTCTGTACCACACTTCCGCTAAAAAATGTTACTGAAATGTTATGAAAATGTTATTTTTGGTCATAAAATAGTTTTTAGCAAAAACAAAAACCTAAAACCCTAAAACTTACTGAGTATTGGAATACGGTCTGAACAAATAGGAGTATTAGTCCTGAGAGGGGATGAATACATATACAATGATTTGTGTCTGAGTTTTAATACTTTGTGTAAATTATTATGCTCTATGGCATTGACCTGCAATATGTTTGAATCCATTTAGTTTATTTTTCTGATATTTTGCCTTAGTTTGATTTCTACATTGTTGCAACTTCCATGGGACAATATTTAGAAAGATAAAGACATTTGGAAATTGCTTTAGTTTTTTCTGAAATTTAAAATGAACATTTATTGAGTAATTTAATATTTAACATTCTTGGTAATTTAATGGTATCGTCTCTTCTCTTTTGCAAGAGAGTAGGAGTAGGATAAATGATGAAATATAAATTTCTAAGCTGAAGTTCATTTAAAAACATTTTTCTTGCTTAAAAAGTACTTCTAAAAGAACTTGCATTTTCAGAAATTTTTTATTTAAAAATAGTTAGACAAGAATGGTACAATAGAAAGCATTGAATTAGAGGCTTTGGATTAGAGGTTCTCATTTGAATGTCGCATTTGATACAAGTGACCTTGAGAAAATTAACTGCCCTGAGCCTCAGTTTCCTCATCTATAAACATAAAATTAAGGGATTGAACTAAATGATTGACCTCTGAGGATCCTTCTACTCAGGGAACTTTTTTTTCCCCTGAGGCAATTGGAGTTAAGTGACTTGCCCCCCAGGGTCACACAGCTAGAAAGTGTCCTCCTTACTTCAGGACTGGTGCTGTATCTACTGTACCACCTAACTGCCCCTACTCAGGGAACTGAACTTGGAATTCTAATCTTTGTGCATGTAATAGATGCTTTTAGAAGTCTAATGAAGCCTATGGACCCTTTTTATGAAGAAAATTATCTGAAATACACAAAAATAAAATATTAAACAAGACCACAAACTTCAGGTTAAGTATGTCTCTGTGGTTCTATGAACAATTTATGGATATATATATAATCTCCTTGAACTTTTTTCTCCTATCCATGGTCTAACATGGCTATCTATTCCTCAAGATTTAGTTGTCAGCTTTGCCTTTTAGCATATCCAAATGAAGTTATTTAAATAATTTTAAAATATATGCATTGTCAGATACCAGATTTGTTTATTTTTTTTATTTTCTTTTTATTCATCCTGATTTCTTTAGTAGGTAAATTTCAGATATTGTTAGAGAATGTTTTCAATATAAATTTGTCTTAAGCTCTGGAAACACAAGACAAAGTGATAAAATGTGTTCTATTTTTTTTTTTCTAAATAGCATGTGAATTTGAATTTATCTTGTAAAATGCATTAGAAAAATTTATTAATGTTCCCATGGATATAAGAATGAAATCAACATTTTTTTTGCTTATTTTATGGACATTATTAACAGAAAAGTAATCAAATGTTCATTGTCAAATTTCGTATCAATATTGAACTCTTTAATTTTTAAAAAAAATTAATGGTGCATATGTTTTAAAAGTATTTTTCCATATTTCATGATCCAGTGACCACAATATATACTTTTAGTAAGAATAAAAGAGAAAAATTATTCTATGTGGTATGTTTTAGGATCCTAGAAATGTGAGGAAATAGACCTTTTGATAGTTTTGGGTTTTTTTTTTTTTTGTTGTTGTTTTTTTTTATATTTTGTAAGCAATTTAATTTATAATTTCAATTTTTGGAGGCATTTTAAAATTATTTTAACCTTACCAAAGTCAGAGAATTATAGACTTACAGAGATAGAAAGGACCTTAGAATTTGTGGTCCTTATCTTAGGGGATAGTCATCCACCCTCATCTTGCAGTTGGAAAACTGAGGCCTGGAAGAGTACAAAGTAACTTGTTCAAAGTCACACATTAAAAAATGGTACAACTGGCATTTGAACCCTTATCCATTGACTCCAACCTCAACCTAATTCTTTTTGACCAAGTAGAATTTTCCTAATGATTTTAATAGTTGGCATTATTTCAATTTTAAAAAGACTAAAGAAGTAATTCCTAATACCTCATTGAAATACTAAAGCCTGTATACATTTGTAGATATTTAGAATTCTATGTGGAAAGCTTATGTAGTTAGCAAAATGAAATAAAACTTGAATTTCATGCTATGTAATTCTCATCTTAAATATATATTTACGTAGCTTTATAACCATGTTTGGTAGATGTGTAGTACATCTGTTATTGAGGGATCGAAATTTGTCTGGAAAAGATCTTTTTTTATTAAAACAAAAACTTTTTAATCCATGCTAACTTCTCTAAAGGAAGTGTGGATATTACCCCTTATTTTGTTGTATAAAGGAACTCACTTCAACATAGCAGATATTTTGGATAAATATTGAGTTCTTTTTTGCCTTTTGATTCTATCTTCTAGCCTCAAAATGCAGTTATGAAGTAGGAATTCTTGTGCCTAAATTTATGACTGTCAACTGTGTCTGGTATTTGGATAGCTAAGGAGTATAGAGAAAAAACCAAGGGGCAGCAGTTAGATTGCTACATGTATAAATGATTTCTGGGGAGTAACAAATACCCGAGTCCCCACCCCAGCATGACTGTAGATTAGATGATTTGCTGAGTTTAAAGTACACCCAGGCTTGTAGGTCCACTTCATAATCAGTAACTGAGTCATGCAGTTTACTGCTCTGTTTAAAAGGAAGAACCATCTCTTATGTTTTTGGTTTTGATTTGCCTATTAACTATTGTTTTAGATAGAATATGATTATCATTAGCATTCTTATACTTTTCCACCCTTCTTTTGCTGTCCATTCAATTAGTCTCTCCTGTACTTTTAGGCCACTTTAACTTCAGCTAGTCGAAATTTTTTTGTTTGCTATCAAAAATATATGTAAAAGTTTTAAGATACTAAAATTTTGTTATGATTGCTATCTAAAACATGGTAAAGTTTCCTTTGATATAAACGATTCAACTTAGTTTTTAATTGTTTGTTTTCCTGAGGCTATTGTCCTATAAAGAAATTGTTGGTTGGTTTGCTTATATTTATGGGTTTGTTTTTACTCTGCCAATTTAAAACAAAAGCATCCTTTCTGCCTGTCTTTCTAATTTTTTTCAATCAAGACTTTTTTGTTGGCTTATAATTAATTGAATATTGTAAATAAGTAGGTAGAATTTCTAAATAAAAACTTAAAGTGAAGAATGTTAGCATGTATATATATGTATATATGTATGTATATATCCGTGTGTGTGTATATATCTATCTATATATAGTATGTCTGTATAATATACCTATATAAAAATGGCCTTTGAAGTCATCTAGCACTATTTCCTCATTTTCATCTGCTTCTAGATTCTGAGCTCTGCCAAATTGAATAAGGAATTAAAACCTTAAGGTTTAGTAATTATATAAAGTATAGAGTTTGGCATGGAGTACTATACATCCTCTTTGTTACCCATTTTAGGCCAAGGAGAGTGCAAGTAATACATGGATAGTACAAGTCACGTGTATTTTTGTATTTACATGGTTTATATATTATATTACATTTTGTAATTGCACTATCACCTGGGATTTTGTGTACACCAAATTAATGAAGAATGAAGCCAACCTGAAGATTTCACTTGGGAGGAGCTGGAAACCTGTCTATGCTATTACTTACCCACCCTCTACTACCTTCTCATCTACCTTCTCATATTGGGGTTGAGAGCATTCTTTCAAATTGATAAATAGCATCAAATTGGGGTAGATTTCTCCTAAACTTGTCCATGTGTGGATTACCTTTCTTGGATCCAGGGAAGTTAAGTATTTTGGTGTAAAAGACCCTTTCCCTCCCCCAGTCATAGCAGTTAGACATCTTCCTTAGAAAATCAACTCCTTTATTTTATAAAGAGGAAATTGAAACCTAAAGAGGTGGTAACATTCCCAAAATGATATAAATAATAATGTAGTAGGGCCAGAATCAAGGGGATCTCAAATTTCCTTTCAGTTCCTGCTAGACTAGACTAAGCTTCATTAGAAAGGGTATGAACAATTCTGGACCATTAAAAGAAGAGCTCAAATGCTCTATGCTGATACTCTTAAGGTTGAATAAAAGCAATATTATGATATGGATAAAAATGTTCAGTATTAGACATTGACTGTAGGTCTATATAAACAATTAGTGTTGGACATCCTTTTCTAGTTACTTTTTAATTTCTGTAATCATATTTTATATATGTGAGAATAAGAACATTTGGTGATGAATTTTAGATAGTAAAAAATGTGAATGTCATATGGAAACTTTGGTTGCGTGGCATAGTAGAATGAGCCAGAATTGAGTCAGGATCTGGATTTTAATCCTTCCCCCTACCACTTACCACCTATGTGAAAATAATTTTTTAAAATATTAATACATCTACCCTTGGCAAGTAATTACTAATTAACCTGGCTAAATTTTAAATCACTTAGGAATTATTTCATATATCACAGGCAAAAGTTATCTGAACATGCTAGTTCTTAAACCCATCACCTGTGGGAGACGATGTCAGCTGGGGATCCTCCCCCCTTTGCATACAGCTTGCCCCCTCTAGCAAATGAATCTATGGCAGTAAGGAGTCCTGGTAATGGTGGTACCTTAAACCTGTGGTAGGAAGGACACTATTCCAAACATAAGGATCTCTGCAGACCATAGATTGACTTATTTTTCAAATATAATCTTTAATGTGTTTTACATTTTGTTAAAATGACAGCTTACATTTTAATCTGGTTCTGGCCACACTCAAGTGTTGCTAGCCCCTATGGCAGGCAGCTGGCATGTTTGATATCCTAAACCACATTTACCAATTTTCATGGAGCATGTTGAAGAGAACTACTAGATGTTATAGACAATTTCTAATTCTAAGACTAACTAGCATGTTGGATAATTGGAAATGCAAATAGATAACACAGATAACATTATATAGTACTTTACTACGGTAGGTAGAACAAGTATTTTCCTCATTTTCCAGCAAGGGAAATTATTGATTCCTTGGAGATGTTACATTTCCATTGTACATTCTAATTGTCTGTTTGCTCATATATACACATTGGCAAAGATTATATGAAATAGATCTTGAGCTAAGGGGACTAGTTAGGATTTTTTTTATAATTATGCCCTTACTAACCTAATGACAAAAATACAACTGATTTACTGTAAAATACAAACAAATTTGTTTAATTTGCATCAATAATACAATTTATTAACTTTTGACTTACTATGGGACAATTATTTCAGGGGAGTTACAGTTCTTGTCTATGCCTCTGGACCCATATTTTAAAGAAAATATTAGAATAACTCAAAATTAAATTGTATACTGGATTTGGAAAAGAAAAATGTTAACTCTTAACAGTGAATTGTCACCTTTTGGCAGTTATTGAAAAGGCTTGGTAACATAGGAAGGAAAATGGTTCAATTGAGGTATGAGATTTATCTCTGAATTTAATTTTATTTGTACTATCAGTTAGGATACTTGAGTTAACTTTACGATTTTTTATTCTCTTTGTGACTAATTAGAAATTTTATCTCATAGTTATAATACTATTAGTATTTGATTGTTTTCTTATGTTTTAATTTTTCATTCCTTTTTAATATCTATTTTATGTGATCTAAAAATTTAAAACATTTATGTAGGGAATCTATTTCTATAATGGAATACAACTCGATTTTATAATATTCCATAGCTGCATATGTGAACAAATAGAACATTTGTCAGCTAATTGAATGCAGTGAAAATTTTCATGTACTTAGAATTTAAATGTTTTAATTACTTAACAGTGTGATAGCACTTATACTCTTAAAAAATACCTTAGCAGCTCTTTGAAGAGCCTTACTTTTTTTTTTGCATGTTTTTTCTTAAGTTTCATGTGTTTCTTCGCATCTTATGAAATGATAGCTCAAAGGTAGATCAAGGAATGCTGTGTGTTAAATAAGCTAATGGGACTAGCTATGTTAGAATGAAAAGTTAATGTAATTGAATGCTACATAATAGCTAAAACTTTTGTGAACTTTCCTTTTTGGTTAAGGAATCCTCCTAATATTGTAATGTGAGAGTTTGCCCTGTTGAATGATAACAAGGAGATTGGGGTAAGTTAACTTTTAGTCCCTCTACTGGCAAACTCTTTAATAGCAGGGCTTAAATTTTAGGAGACTTTTATTATTATTCATTTGTTAATCTCCTGACATGTCAGTCAGAGTGCTAATATTTATATTTAGTTTCTTATATTCCTTTTGTGTACTGATTATTTGCAATTTGTCCAATGTTTTAGCATAGAAAAAATTGTTGCCAGTATCCCACATGCACTGAAGTTAGAAAGCCCTTATTTTAAAAACACAAATACTAGTTTCAAATAAGAGGTTTTGAGGAAAGCATAATCTATTATATCGAAGATTGACATTGTTTTACAAAATTGATCGGGTTTATCAAATTGTAATTTTTGTGAGGAAGATGGGTTTCTGATTTTATAGTCAGGATTATTAGTTGGATTCATAACAGATTCAATTCAGTAGATATATTCAAAATCATATCTCTGGAAAGGTATTGATCTACATCTTTTCCTTATATTTTTTCAGACATTAAATATTTGAATCTAATGAAGACTTTATTACCTTGCATTAAAATATGCCCTTAAAATGATTTGATAGGTATATATTGATATATCTATTGTGTATCAACATTGTGTGTTATTGTGTATTTGCTTTATATTCCCACATATACATATATGTGTACATAAATTATAAACTTATGTTCATTTACTTTTACTTTATTATCTTAGAGGTTTTGTTCTTAAGTTAATGGAGCAGATTGGTGGAAAGGCCTAATGTTTTTTGCTTTGTAACTTGATATTAACCCCAGGGGTAAGCAATTAAAAAAAAAAAAAAAGTACAGATGGAGTAAAGAACTGACATGACGTACACATTAAGTAATATGGCATTAGTGTAATTTCACTAAGTAGCATATATATTAGAATCTTATAACATAATTGTGGATTAGATGGGGTAGTCAGTTTTGAATGCTGTCTTAAAGTTCAGTTAATAACAGAAGAACTTTCTAGGTGGTCTTTTTTCATAAGGTCATGTGTGTCCCTGAAGATTCATTATAATAAGATAACAGTTTTTATCTGGCAAGTTTCTCAGTATAACCTAAGCAATTTTTAATCTTTATTTTAATTCACTTAATTCAACATATACAAACAGGCCAAAGATAGTGGGCTAAATGAGGCATTTTTGGACATAATATGGGAATTTGTTTTCCTTAACTATGTTTATTACATGGGTTTTGTTTTTCTTATTTCTCTTTTCTCCAGTGGGGTGAGAGTATAAAATAAATGCATGTTGATTTTTAAAAATATAAAAATAAGCATTTTAAAGCATAAAATACTTAGGTGAATACTGGATTTTGTTGATCATTTTGAAGGCAGCAGAAATAATTTCTTTTAGAAGAGATTTTTTTTTTTTCCTGACTAAAATCTGTAGTAAAAAAGACACTGGCTGATTCTTGAATTTGTATATTTTATGTGTTGAGTCTTTTGGGGGGAATGGAATGAATGCATGAAAGAATAACATGATAGAAGGCATAAAATAAAATTCTGCTTTCTATTGCATACTTTAAATGTTGAAGAATTTCAGAGGATTATTGGTGAAGGCTACAGTACTCCATGAAACTTTTCACGGAATGTGGAATTCATGGAATAAATAGTATTTGACCTGAATTTGTAAGCATAAGCAGCAGTTTGGGGGTATGAAAAGAACATCCCCTTGAGGGGGAGGTTTGAGCAAAGACAAAGAAGCAGGAATGAGAATTCCCTCTTTTTGCAACTGACCAGCCTAGATTAGGATAAAAGAGGAAATAAATATGCCAAGGAACCCCTACACCAAAGTAGTTTGCAACCTTTCCTTCAGTAAATTGAGAGTTACTTTTAGGTCTAGGAGGTGAAAAAGATTGGTCAGTATGCCTGAAGGGTAGGGCTTGTGCTCCTTTATGTCTTGCTGAATCCAAGTTCAGGTCTTTTTTCACTCCCTCTAAAATTAGGCTGTAGTATACTAGGAAATTGTTGGAGAAATGAATTGTGGTTTTGTTATTTTGGCAGAAATATGTACATTGGCTATAGAAAGATAGGAATTCTAAGTTTTTGAGAACATAATGACATGAAAATATGAATTGAGTAACCATATGGATTCAGGAATGTGTTGAGAGATTGTTGAAGTAATCTGGAGCAAGACTTCTTAAATTTTCTATTTGTGACCCCTTTTTGCCTAAGACATTTTGATAGGATTCTGTATATGTGGGTATGTAAAACATTTACTAATAACCTATCCTAATTTCATGACTCCCATATTCAGTTAAGGGATCCCAAACTAGTATCTAGAAGACTTGGCCTTGAATTATGGTAGCAGGCATGCAAATCAGCCTTGTCATAGGGATTTGGTTACTAAATGTATAAAGATTAAAGTAAGGGAATAGAATAAATCAAAGGTACAGAATGTATAGGGGATTGGAGTTATAATTATCAGGGAATTTGAGAATAGGTTGGTTTTGGGAATAGGATGAATTTAGTTTGGAAATAGGTGGAAGTGATAGTGTAACATCCAAATGGAATAGATGAGAGAGATGAGAGAGAAATAATAAAACTAATGTCAAGGCTTTGGAAAGTGAAGTAGTAATGTTTAAATTATGTTATGCTAAGAATAGATTTGGTGTTTTTTTTTTTTGTTTTTTTTTTTTGCTGAGGCAATTGGGGTTAAGTGACTTGCCCAGGGTCACACAGCTGTTACGTATCTGAGACCAGATTTGAACTCTGGTCCTCCTGACTTCAGGGCTGGTGCTCTATCCACTGCGCCACCTAGCTGCCCCAGATTTGGTGTTTATAATTATGCATTAACACCTTTTAGTTATTTGATTGTTTTTTAAATTAATTCATAATGACTTAGACATTTTATGAGAGATTTGTCAAATTCTATTTATAAAATTGTTATTTGACCTAAAATGTAGAGTACATAAATACAAGGGGTCATGAATTGGATTTTATTTCTGTATCCTTATCGATACGGATATGGATACATATAAGACAAATATATGTGCGTACATGCATAAATACATACACATATATGTCCCCTTATATCTACACCTATTCATATTATAGTATACATCATCTACTTTGAAATGTTCCTTAAAAAACAATAAAGTTGAATGGAAAAAAATCTTGAAAAAACAAAACTATTTTTCCTTAGAAGAATTGATCATTTTTATAACATTTACAGCAATGTAAAGAATGTAATGGAGATGAAATGGATTTGACCTAGAAGAGCAATCTTTAAAGCCTGTATTGAATATCTGCCCTGTGATATGGAGACAATTGAAAGTTCCTTCCCTCAAGGAGCTTACGTTATACCTGGGAAAACAACACAAGCCTCTTGTATGTAGGATACGTGTGTATATATACAAAAGCACAGATTGGATACCAGAAATCTTTGTGGGAAAGATGCTGGGTACAAGTCTGTTGGAATGTGGTGCTTGAATTGAATATTGAAGTAATTTAGGAGTTCCAAGAGATGAAATAAGCAGAAAGCATCTTGGGTATGGCAGAGTTAGCTAGAGCAAAGTTAAAACAGAATTTCCTCATTGAGGTCTCCATACTGATATATACTGTTATATTTGGACACAGGTTCAATGAGACGAAGAAATCTGTGTTCAGCATGATAGGGTCTTCATAAACAAATAAAATAAACTAATTCTGGGTAGGGGGGAAATAAGCACTAATGCTTACAAGGAGAACCTAAGTTTAATTGTTTATAGTTTTATATGAGTAATATAAGGCATTAATCTATAACAATTAAAAATAAAAGCATTCCTAAATGTATGTCATTTAGGAAATTTTTATTTTGTAGAATTCTAAAATGAAACCGAATCATTCTGTCAAAAGTTCTCCTTAACCTACTTAGTAGCATTTCCATAATTTCTTGATTTTGCTCTATGGGTTGATGTAGATAGCATTTTCTTGTGACCATCAATTTGTCCTAAACTTAATTTTCAGTATTTTATGAGTTCTTGATTGTACTTGATTCATCAGCCCTACTGTTTTTCCAGAGTCAGATCATCTTTTGTCCTTCCACCTTCTTAGTCACCTGTTTGAATAGCTAGATGATAGCAAGTGCTTATTGTCCTTTTTCTGCTTGTTTTCTACTCTTCCAAGTTCAGCTTAAACAGAATTTTTTTATTGAAGCATTTATTGATTTCCTGTAGCCAGAAATACTTTTTGCCTTCTTTAAAATATAACATTTTGCACTACTTTTGTGGCATTTTCCACCCTTTACCTTTTATTTATAATCGTATTCATGTTCTTGAAACTCTTCCCTCGACCCAATAGAGTAACTGGTACAATATAATTTCACAATTTCCTTGAGTGTCCCAGGTTTACCCAGTAATATTAGGGGAGGAACTTGAACACAAACCTTTCTTGCTCCGAGAATGGATTGAATTTATGTGAATAAGGTGTGTGTGTGTGTGTGTGTGTGTGTGTGTGTGTTTTAGGTTACATATGAATTTTACTTCAAACTACATTGGCAAGTATAGATAATGTTTTTTGATATAAAAAGTAGTAAACTTAACAAAAAGAATTGTGATTGACCATATATGGAAACTTCGTTTACTTAGGTCTTTAGCATCCACAGTGTATTTTTTTAATGGGGAGAGGCTGTGTATGCAATATGAGATGCGTCTAAGCCTTCTTTCCTATTTGTTTTAAAAAAATTTTTAGTGGGGGAGGGCAACTAGTGCTTTTTAATAAAAGCAGCAGATTTAGAAGGGAAGCAGAAAGCTGGGAAACAATTTTTATATGCAAGGTTTTTGATAAAAATCTCATTTTTATCAAAATATAGAAAACTGATTCAAATTTATAAGAATACAAGTCATTCCCCTATTGACAAATGGTCAAAGGATATGAACAAAAAATTTTCCTTTGAAGAAATTAAAGCCATTTATTGGTTTTAGTAGACACACTACTGGACCTGTATCCCAGAGAGATCATAAAAAAGGGAAAAGGGATCCACATGTGGAAAAATGTTTGTGGCAGCCCTTTTTGTAGTAGCAATAAACTGAAAACTGAATGGATACCCATCAATTGGAGAATGGCTGAATGAATTATGGTACATGAATGTCATGGAATATTATTCTATAAGAAACGATCGGCAGGATGATTTCAGAGAGTCCTGGAAGTCTCTTCACTGATGCTAAGTGAAGTAACAGAACTAAGATCATTATACACAGTAACAACAAGATTATGTAATAGACTTGGCTCTTCTCATGGCAATTCCAATTTCTATCCTAAGACTTGATAGAAAATACTGTGCATGCAGAGAAAACTATGGAGACTGAATATGTATTGAAGCATACTATCCTCATTTTTTTTCTTTTTTGTTTGCTATTTCTTTCCCTTTTATGATTTTTCTTATCATTACAAATATGAAAATAATGTTTAAAATTATAACATCAGAATGCTTGCCATCTTGGGAAGGGAGGTAACAAAGTAAGAGAGGGAGAACAGATTTGAGACTCAATCTTAGAAAAATGGAATGATGAAAACTCTTTACATGTATGAGAGAAATAATGTTATTAAGAAAAAAATGAATAAAGACAACTAGGCAAATTGCTTAATTGGTGTCTCTTTCCTCATCCATAAAATAGAGGTACTAATACCTTTTTCCCATTGTGGTTGGGTTAAAATAAAATGATATTTGTAAAGCACTTTGCAAACCTTAAAAATGCTGCAAAGTGCTACCTGCTATTATTTTTTCTCTTTCCCATTTTTGAATATGGAAATGATTACTCTTACATTATTTATAATTTATACAGACAGTGTCTTGTCTAGTCTTCCTGTATATCTTCCTAGTAAAAATTAGTTGATAATATTTAGAAGGGGAAAAATTTTAAAATATTTCATTTTAAGCCAGAAATTTAGAATAAAGTCTGATTTATTAAAAATTTATTGTACATAATTATAATTTTTTCTTTTAACTCCCTTAGGGAAGAAACCCATTTTTCTTGGAGCCAGCAATAATTATAACAATTACTGATGGGAGCAAGTTGACAACTACCAGTGGAGTCCAGGAGGAGGTAAGGTTTGTTTACTTTGGAATTCATAATACAGAAGCAGTTCTTTTAAAAAACAAAAAACAAAAAAAACAATTTTTGTATTCATTCAGTTCTTGGTTATCTTCTAGTGAATTACACACACACACACACACACACACACACACACACACACACACCTCTGCTTTCTAAAACCAAATGTAGCATAAACAGTTAATGGCCTCATGTCTTCTTATCTCCAGTAGCATGGAAAATTGAGGACTGACTATGCAGTTTAGTAGGGTGAGCGTTTTGGATTTCTTTGGCTTAAGATATTTATACTTGGATTTCCTTTTAACTTCCAAAAATAAATTGCATATATTTTTGTGAAAAAAAATTAGGTAAAAAAAAAAAATTTAAGCTATAGGCTTGTTAATTATATATTGCATTTGAGAATCTTCATTGTTAACCCTCACATCATTTATTATTTGAGGTTTTGAATAAGAAAAGAAAAATATTTTAAGCATAGTCAATACTATTAGATGTCTAGTTTCATTTTTATCATTTTAGATGGCCAGCTTCATATTCACATTATTAACTAATGAAATTACCATAGCATGTAGAAATATGGTATTGCTTTATTAGAAAAGTTTGCTAAAATTTTTTTCTTCTGAATTTACCAATCTACAGTAAGCACAGTGACCTAAGATCATAATCCAAAATTGAGGTCCTTTTTTCCTTATAGCATATTAGTAGTTTAAAAATGCTCCTTAGCTAAAATTTTGACTTATTCACCTCTCCAAGCAGGAGTTGATATGAAGCTAATTACTTATGTCAATTTAGGGGAATAGAAGGCATGTGTTATTTTAACTCATAGATAATACATTTTGCTTATATATTTTACACTTTCTACCTAATCTAATACCTAATAAGTAGCCAGTTTGAGTTTGTTTTGTTTCTTTTTCTCTTTATTGGGCCGCCTTTGGGAAATTTGAAGCATGAAATAACCAGGAAATGGGAGATTGGTTTGGTGTGATGAGTACTCTTGGTTTTTAGTAAATTAATAGTTCTTTCCTGATTTTGTTTTTTAGCCTTGTTTGGTTGACTTCACATTGAAAAATTGTTTTCTACTAGTGAGGAGTCCTTTCAATATATAATTTTACATGTGTATATAAGTGGATATGAACATATATGCACATACATACCTGCATGCATGTATATGTGTGGGTTTGTTTTTATGTGTGTGTATATATATACACATACACACACACGTGTGTATATATATATATATATACACATACATACACATATATATGGATATATGTGCTTTTTGCCTCTCATAAAAAATACCTTTTGAGCATATGATTAGGTTTTATTTGACAAATCACTGTGTTGAGTTGTTTTGTCTTTTGGTCCTCTCTAGCCCTTTGGTCATATTTTTTATGAGCAAAGGGCTAGAGAGGACCAAAAGACAAAACAACTCAACAATATTTTGGTTTGTGACTGATATGAAGATGTCTTCTGTTGTATCCGTGGAAGAAATATTGGGGAGGAGTCCCAATTGTTGACTTTCAAGTTTGAAAGCCATTCCTTTGGGAGAAAGGCAGGGAAGGTGTACTCTGTTAATATTATATGATGACTTATGTACTGCTGCAAGTGTGTATCATGTTATACTTATGTGGGAGAATAAACTTGATGTTTCTGAACTCTTATGTAAATAGTTTGTTCTTAATTCTATTATTCTGGCTGTAAGAGGCTGTTATGGTTTTTTTGTTGCTTGATGTAGTTCTGACTCCTACCTTTTCATCATCTTTTTTCTAGGCAATATCTAAAATAACATACTGAGTATAAGGATGTTCTGTGGCTATATAAATATTAGAACTTTTCTGAGTTATTCAGGGAAATATGGATTTTCTTCTTCCTTTCAATTAGGGTATATTTACCAAAATAACAAAAGAATCAAGAAGTGATCACTGATAATTTTGTAACATTGAGACATCTAGATGTAGTGGATTTTAGTAGAAGGATATTTTCTGGTATGAAGTGACAGATGTGAAAAATTAAAACTCAGAAGATGTTATTTGTTAAAATATTATCATTGCTTGGTAGTCACACTTAGTTTAGTATATGCCATGACACAGAAACTTGTTTCATAGTTCATATTTCAGTTATTCTTGCCTTTTCTGTATAACTTAATGATTGCCAAGAGAGATCAGATGTTTTTGGTTACTTAAGGTAGACTTAGTATCATTAGTGATGTTTCATAAATTTGATGATGAAAATATAGGAATAATGCATTATTACTAACACTAAACTGAGGGATTTTGGAAACTTAAGATAAAAAAAATTGATGTTTTCTTTTAATAGTATTTACCTGGTTATCATACTAGGTTTCTATTGTTTTGGTATGCTTTGATAGAAATATTTGAATGTGTAAATATTTGGGTGCTTCCCCACCTCCCCCCATCCATATTGAGATTTTATTTTCGGGAATCCTCTCTGGATCTTACAACTCTATTGATGTTGTGGTCTAATAGTGTGTGTTACAAACTATGGAACCTGTGAAGCTGATACAATAGATTCAGTGTGAAGAATTTTGATTAGAGGAAGTGATTATTTACTTCTGTTCTATTCACTCAAGAGAACTCTTTAGGTAGCAAAAGTTACTTTGGAATTTCTTCACTTTATGTGGTTTAATTAATTATACTAAGAAACTATTATTTGTTCATTTCTTGATTATTTCTAGATGAGTAATGAAAGAAAAAACTGAAGATTTTTTCAGATCACATTTTAAAAGGCAGCTATTTGAAAATTAAAAGAGGTATATTACAAATGACATTGAATGCTTTCTGGAAAGACAGGAATTCATTGAAATACCTCTTAATAACACTTATAACTGCTGTCTAGTACATTGGGTTGATTTTTCTTTTGTCTCATTTTTCATATCTGTTATTTTCTATCTGTTCATGATACTACTACTCTCCTCAGTGAATAATTTGCTGGCTCATCTCTTTGTCTCCAAGGAAGCAGTACCTTACTTCAGAATCATTCTCCTGAATCCCATGCCAATCTTTTGTTCAGGAACTTAGGGTATTTCTCCTTTGTCTGCATGTTAGTCTGCATCTAACCATCTTCAAGGACCTCCATAGTCTTGCCATATTCTACTTATGTTCTATATTGCCTCCTCAAAATACCTTCACTATGTCCAAAGCATGGCATTTGAATCTTTACTTTAAACTTTTGTCTGTGCCTGGAGTAATCGGCTCCTTGAAGCCTATGTAAATTGTACACATCTTTAAGTAGTTTTATCTGAAGATGATCAATAATAACAAAAATAATTAACATGACCTTGTATACAGGCTGTAAAATATACTTCATTTATACTACTTTATTTGATTCTTAAAATTATCCTAATAATAAAAATTGTCTTTAAAATATCCAGATAGTAAAATTTAATTATGCTCATTTTAACACTGAAAAAACCAAACATCATCAGGGTTACATTACTTGCCCAGAATCTCATTGTTGTGTGGTAGAACTGAGATATGAATGTAGAACTTGTGAACTCAAATTCAGTCTTCTTAGTTAGAAAATCAACTTAAAAAAAAAACAACAACAAAAAACTAATGTTTTTCCCACTAGACTCCATCAGCCATCATACATTTAGAATCTGAACCATACTATTTTTAGTTAGTCATGACTTGTTTTCCATAGTACCTAGCAGAGTGCTGGATTCATAACATGTGCTCAGTCAATGCTAGATCGATTGATCCTAGACAAATTAGTGTTGTGGCTACTAACCTAAGGCACACTTTGTACTCCTAAGCTTTAAATAGATAGTCTCCATTTATTTGAGGCACTGTTTTATCTTCAAGACAGGGCTTCTGGAGGAAGGATGAACTTATAATAAAAGCTCATAGGAACCTATGTAGTTCTTTTATAAAAGTCTCTATCTTTACTATCTATATCTTTATGAAAGATCCCTCTATCTCAGGAATTAAGGAAAAGTGTTTATTCTTTATGCAGATGTTATGCAGACAACTTGTAGTATTATAAAGAAATGTATGCTTTGTAGCAAGTGAACTGTTAAGTTTTGTGAGACTTTATTAATACAGTTCATTTGTGTGGTTTGAGAAGAATGTGTATTACTCAAAGACAAAATTGTAGTTGACTATTGTAACTGCTAATTAATTCTCCATAATTTCTTTTACTTTGAATTGAAGTTTAGTAGTATAGTAGTATTTTCTGCCAGCCTAAACATGCAAGAAATTTAAATGAACCAATTTTCAATTATTCTGTAATGTTTATAAAGTTTCACTACAAAACAGTAAGCCTCTCATGAAAAACTTTTTTTTTAATTTTTCTTTGTAAATAACATACTTTATCTGAATAATGGACCACATGAGGGCCATATTTGTCAAAAAGCATATTTTTTATGACAAACTGATGCAATAACTTTGTTCAATGATTTTAAAGGTGACAGAGCTAAGTGAGAGCTTGTTTTGTATCCCAGATTAAGAGGTTGAGATGTATATTATTGTTTTAATCTGTTTTATTTGTCTTTATTTGATGCTGAAGTGTATTGTGAGTATATTTCTGTAGAATATCAGTATAACAATTTATCTATAATTAGTTGAGGTCTTTTGGTGATATACAAAATCTGCTTGAATAATTTCCTAGCTTTGTACTTACAGGTTTTGCACATTTTTAGACAGAATCTTGTAAAACTTATATTTTACGTTTTCATTCCTGACACCGAGTATTAGTATAGCTCAGAAAACTATCACATAATCAGTCAAATTATAATATAGTAGTCAACTAAGATTTTGATGAACTCCCTTACAGGCAAATGAAACTTTTTTTCATTGCCTTTCCTACTGATAGCAAGTCCTTTTGTATAATTGATGAATACCATTGCTGCAGTACTGTTTTATAGCTAAAATGTTCGACCATATCATGCATCTGGGAGGATGTAGTTGATGATATTGTTCAGTAGGCAATCCACAAATTTTTTCAGCCTTTTTTCATTAGCACATAGTGGCTGTAGTGATAGAAATGTCAGTTGGCATTAAAAAAATTTTTTTCTCATCTTGTAGATGGCAATAGTGGTTTATCTTTGAAATGCAGAGATATATTCATAATTCTCTATATTCATTAATGTCAGGACTACTTTGGATGCAAAATTGTTCTGATGAAGTTTGTTTTGTGCTTGCTGCTGACATTAAATAAAGACTGTAGTTTCTCATTAATTTTCCCAGTAATGAAATGTTATTGAAATCTCAGGCAAGCCAGTGTTTTTGGCCTCAAAGCTCCTTTTTCAAAATCTGTTTCTAACTTTCTCACAGGACATAGTATATAGAAGGGTTATCTATCTATCTATATCCATATATCTGTATCTATATATCTATATAGAGGATGTTTACTTGTGATAACAGCTTTATAGGAAATGTCTATACTGATCTAAATTGGTGTCTTTTTCTTGTAATTATGGACAGGTTGGTCACTCTTAAGAGTTTTAGTGAAAGAAAGGATATAGGTTAAGCTTCTTAAGAATTTTATGTTACTGAGACTGATTTCCCCAGGCCTTTTTAGGTATGTTTGTTTTAATTCAGAAAAACGGAACTGTTAAAGATTTGTGATTATTACACTCCGCATTTTTATATCTCTATGTCAGATGTTCATTACTGATGCTACTGATTTCTTTATTCTTGTTTTCTAAATTACTGATTACTGCCCCTAGCTAACTTTATACCCATAGGCAGTCCCCTAACTTCTCTGAGCCAGTTCTTAAAGTCTGTCTTCCATGTTTACAATGTCTCTCCTACATGACCTCCTCCCCACTTAGCCAGCTAGCTGCCGGCTCAGGCCCTCATTACCTCTCTTGCTGGTCTCTCAGTACGGGGCTACCTCCCAGGATGGAAACTCCATTATCTGCCAGTCTATACAAAATCCGTTGTCTGACACGGAAAGCCCTTCCCCGTTTGACCCCCCTCATAGCTTTGTTGGCTTCTTCATTCCCCTACACACTTTCAGTGGTCTACGCTGGCTTTCTTGCAGTCCTTACCACCTTGGATACTCTTTTATCTTGTATCTCTTTTCCTTTGCACCAGCTGTTCTCCTTGTCTGGAGTCATTTTCTCCTTAACTCTTGTTTCTGTCTTCCTTCAAGGCTCATCTTGGTTTGCACAAGGCCTTTCCTTTATCTCCTATTCTATTTCAATTGTGCACAACTCTTCATTTCTTGATAAAGATATTGAAGTCATTTGTCATTTCCTTCCCCAGCCCATTTTACAGATAAGGCAAACTGAGGCCAGATTTGAACTCAGGAAGATGAGCTCTTTCCAAACACTGTGCCACCTAGTATGTAGATATTTATTTTCATGTTGTCTCCACATTGGAATTTGAGCTTTTTTAGGGCAAAGTCTTTCGTGGATTTTATATCCTCATTATTGGCATATTGGTTAATAGGCGTTGTCAGGGAACTGTTTTAATACCTTTATGGATATTCTCTTGAGGATCCATACTGATGGGATTACATATGGGTATTCTGCATTTTTTAAATCTAAAATTAGACATAACACTTTCTTTTTCTTTTCTTCTGACTTTACAAGAATAGTTTTTATTTCATCAGGTAACCAAAAACTAATCCAAAATTGTCCTAGCAGTTGTCCAAATCTCCAGTATCTAAACAGGTGTAATATCTCCAATAAAACATTTTTGCATAAATCTTAACTAAAATTATTGAAGGCACCTTTTTTATGCCTGCCTGTTTTTAAAGAAGTAAATGGGAAGAACCCTAAAAATCATTTTGCCTGATAAATATTAGAATGGACTACCCTATATATTAAACAAGCTCACTCTATATCTGTGTTTGCCTGTCTGCTTTTCAGTATTTTTATTGTCTTCCCCTGCTGCCTTTCTAGTAATGTTTAAGAGGAAACTTGTAGAAATAGCTCCAGTCTGTTCCTGTAGCATGTATTCATTCTTTATCCATTCAACTCTTTTTGTTTAGCTAATGAACATTGTATTAAGGTAATTTCTTCCTCTATTCAGATTACCCACTTTTATTCAGCTTACTTTTTGGTTGTATTTGTACTTTTTGGCATAGAGTACAAGTTGATACATTGCTTATCAGCATATTGTAAAAATAATTTTTTACATTTGAAATATGACTTAAGACAGTGACATCTTATAATTTCATTCTCTTAGTAAATTCTCAATGACTTATAATTATTTGGAAAGTATTTCTCTTTTAGGATATCTATTTTCCCATAATGCCACTCCATTATTCTTTTACTCTTTTTATTGAGGTCATTTGGAAGAAAAGCTTTTGAAATGGAATGTTGATATATTTTACAAACATTTAAAAATAATATTAATAGAGTAACTGGCTAGTCTTATCAAAGAAGAAATTAGAAATGCAATAACTGAATTAATCAAGTATTTCTGTGGTTTTTGTAGGAAAATAAATCTTGGAAGATTTCTTTTTAAGAAGATAAAAGCATTTTGACCTTGCATTTATTACCTTGTCAGAACCAATAAGTAAAATGAGAGATTGCACACATAACATGTAGAAATGTTCCATACTTTCCATCCACAGTTTCTTTCACACAGACTGAAAACAATATTTGTGATATAATTACAAATCAGACTACACAAAAAAATTAAAAATGAGTAATATTAAATATAAGAACATTTGATTTCCCAATATAATGTCTTTGAGTAATAAGAGAAATATTTTTCACCAACTAAGTCTGGTAAGAATTTAGTTTAGATAAAATGAATACTGTCCTAGCTTTGCAAATTTTTAAATCCTAAAATGGATTATTATGTGAGATTGAGGAATTTTCTTTCAGAAATTGTTTTAAAATAGGATAAATTCTCATCTGTCCTATATGGTTTTAGTTGTTCCTGCCTTAAAAGACATCCTTACTGAATAGGTATTCCACACTTGCAACAATTTCTTGGCTAAAAATGATATTTGAAAGTAATACTTTCTTTAAATAAAGGCATTTTACAACACTTGTAATGAGTGAACTGGTAGTGGTTAGTACTTGTTTTATAGGGACTTATTAAAGGTGTTTAAGAATCAATTTCTCAGACTTATAATCCATAGAAATCTTAGGTTGTTATCTTTAACCACTAGTTTTCTTGGGAAGTATGTAGTAAAATTGTATTGAAAATTTTCTAGAAACTAGAAACGAAAATAATAATTTGGAAATTATTAGGATGATAATAAGAAATTCCTATTTGCTTTTCTCTTATTAAGAATATCTAATAAAAAACCCTGGGCTAACTAAAGCTGCAGCCCAAATGGGTTTAATTTTATCTTGATAACATAATACCTTGGAGCATTTTATATCTATGAGAGTTTTTTGAAATAATAGAAAATTTACTTTTGGCCACAGTAGATCTTTTTTAAAAAGCAGTTGGATTAAATCTTGAATCTTTTTTTTTTTTTTTTTTTTTGCATTTGATCTTGGAGCTTTTCTTTTTATAGAAAAATGACTTAGTTTAAATTATTTTTAATCACAATTTTAAAAATTGAAATTCATCAGAATAATGGGACAAGAATTTCATACATAAATCAGTATAAATGAATGGAAATGGGTTGTGCAGTTTTAAAAACATAGACCTTGTCCTATTTCATCTCAGGTTGGTTAGTATACAATATTTAGGAATGCAACAGAGCTAGTTATTAGGGTGTAAAAAAATGGCATGTGACAACTGATTTCATAATGCAACTGATTTCATAATGTAGATTTGGAGGTTGGGTAGTAATTTTTCATAAGGTTATATATATTTTTTTATATATCCTTGAAAAATTCTGGAATTACATTATTAGAGAATTTAAGAGTGAACATTGATGTTCTGCTAACAGGAAGAACATATTCTCATAAGCATTCTTTGTAGCACTGCCTTGGGCCTTCTATCATCTCTTGACTGGGATAAACACTCCTACTGTGAACTGCTGTTGTGGTTTGGTGGTGTGTTTTTTACATTTAGGATTAGAAGTCTTTTTCTAGTACTGTACTTGCATGACTGGTTTAGCTTCCTAGGTTCTTGCCATTTGTTTTGTTGTTTTTCTTCCTATTTTCCCCCACTCTATTCTTTTCTGATTTGAAATAGCAGCTTTATTTTTTAAACTGTACTTTTTTTTTTGTAAGCAATATCTTGTTGAACAGCTTCAGCAGGATGTTGGAGTTTTGGTCATTGCCATCAAAGCAAGGCTACATTTGCATCTAGAGGAGGCTCTTTTGGTTTACTTCCCACCCCCCACTTCTTGTCTTCTCAGTTTGAGTCACTGATTTTTCCCTTTGTTTTGTTTGTTGTGGTTTTGATGTTTTCTTTCCTTTCAGCTGAAGGAGCAGTCCAGTGGTTTCAAGAAGTGCCAAAGTGCACTGACTGTCTCATGATGACTGGTGCCTCAGGGAGGGTCATGATTCCTGGATACAGGATCGACCTGATCCTGGATGTCACTTCAAGCAGTCAGATCGTGGGGGAGATGCCTTGTCTAATGGCTAGTCTTCCTCAGTTCTTCTCAAAAGTCTGATGCTAGTCATCCCAGAAGGCCTCAGAGAAAGCCCTAAAGGTGAGCAGAGTAGAGTGTAGTTCTCTCTGGGGGCTGTGAATATATGTTGGAGAAAACATTGTTAAGCACAAACTAGACCAAGCAGAATGAGGTTGAATTAGAAAATCAAATCTGATGTTTCATTTCCAACTTTGAGGTATTAGAAACCACCCCCAAAGTTCAAGACCCATTTAAAAAAAGGGCTCTTGGTCTGTCTCCATGATTTCAACTCTAGGGCTCCAAGGGCAATAGGCTGAATTTTTCTGGGTTAATTAGGTACGTCCAGATCAACAAGAATTGATCAGTGCTTTGGTTACATAATTTAATTCAGTTATTGGTTATGGCCTTTTAAGAAATGATAACACTTTTAGTAGTAGGTATCTCCTGAATTTGATATATGTATATGTTTGTGTGTGTGTATATATATATATATATATATTTTATATATATATATATATATTTACTAATTCAGTCTGTGTTGACTTAAGTTTCTCAACAGTTGGAGAGCTTTTGTAATGCATTGTTATTTGGTTTTGATAGGTTTGCCTTTCATCAGCCTCCTTTGAACCGGTTGCAGTTTATTTAGTAGGATTTTGCAGATATTGAGGGATCCAACTTATTTAAAGAATAGTTTCCTGAAGAATATTGTCTCTTTATGCCTATATTGTTAGAATAATGAGCCTTTAGATACTAATGAAGCGGGTTCTTAAATTGCTGACCATTGCTCTGAATGAAGAGAAGGGTTGACTTTTTTTCTTGCATTTTTAAGATCTCATAGAATCTTTGGTCTGAATTATGAACAAAGAATAAGTGTCAGTTCCCAACTGCTTCGGGTGGATTTTTCCAGAATCTTTACAGTGAACTTTCTCCTGATAAGGTGTGAACTTGAATGATAATTGAGTCTTAACTGAATGAATGATGCTTTTTAAATTCCCACCTCTCTCCAGAGATAGACATAATATCTCCAAGTCCTGATTCCCCTACTGATTATCCTTGAAAGGCAGATAGATTTGCTTTTAAGATTTTTGGGAGGGATAATGATGCTATTTTTAAGGTGATTGCTTCCTGTAGACGAACTTGATATTAATGGAGTAAGAAGAGATTTGCTAAACTGGACTATATTTGCTTAAATCCATTTGTACTTATCAATAGTATGTTGCTTGTAGTGGTATATAGTCTCAGAGTTCTTCATTTAACCTATTCATTTTTGAATATATCTAAGCAATGGTTCCTGGAGTGCTTTCCGTCACACTTCATTTTCTGAAGTATATGTGTGTACTCTTACAGTTTGTAAAGGTAACAGTGAAAGGGAAGGCTTGTGAAGAGAGAATTATGATCGTTCATATAGTGATGTCTAGAAACCATCCAAGAGCTTTGCAATTGAGTAATGAAGGAGAGAGTCTTGTCAGGTCCATTGGCATTAAGTGGACCAGGAAATAAGTTGTTATCCCCAATTGCAACCAACTGGGTGAGGAAGGAAATGGTTTCTACTTGAAATACTACTTGAATAAAATAGGTTGAATAGATTTTTGGTTTAAAGGAAGTTAAAATTAGGTGCCTTTTTGTCCATAACTACTGACTGTTTTTTAAATAATACATTTGTATTTGAAATTTTTATTTATGTTCCTAAAGGAACATTGGAAAAGAAAAATAAAAATTAGTTTTTGAACTACTGTTACTACACACAATTATTGGAAGAATAAGTGGTTAAATAAAGATTATAACCAATAAGAAATCTACATCAATAGCTGTGATTTTTACTTTATCATCTTTCTTTGAACTTAATGATTAAGATGGTTATTCATGGTTTTGAAAATAACAAAAAACAAGAAGTATTTAAAAACTTGGTTTTTCTGCTCCTGAGTCTTCATTGACCGCCACATATGTTCCTCACATGAAATGAATAAACCTTATCTAGAATAGAAACTATTATAATTGTAATAATAAGCTTTTTGTCTAACCTCAATTAAAATTGTAAATCTGGGGAATTTTACGAAAAGTATCACAAAGCAGAAAATTAAATATAATGATGGGAGTGGGGCTGTTTTCATATTAATCAATTTTCATTTATCTGGCCTTTCTCAACAATTTTTAATTTTCCAAAAACTTTTACTGATAATACATAATAGGTGATAATAATGGAAGTAATTAGGTGACAGTGAATAGAGTACTAGGCCAAGTTGAAATCTGGCCTCAGATATTTAAATCTCACTATCTGACCCTGAACAAGTTCTTGACTAATGCTCCAGTTTCTTTAACCACTAAGATGGAGGTAATGATAGTGCTTACTTCCAAGGGTTATTGTGAGAATCAAGATTCTTTCTTTTTTTCTTTTCTTTTTTTTTTTTATTAAAGCTTTTTATTTTCAAAACATATGCATGGATAATTTTTCTTTTTTCTTTTTCTTTTTTTTTATTTGCAAAACATGTATGGGTAATTCTTCAACATTAACCCTTACAAAGCGTTCTGTTACAAATTTTTCTTCCCTACCCCTCCCCTAGATGGCAGGATATCCACTACATGTTAATTATGTTAAAATACTTGACAAATCAAATATATGTATACATATTTACAAACTTATCATTGTTGTGCAAGAAAAATCATATCTACAAGAAAGAAAAATCAGATAAAGGAAACACAATGCAAGCAAACATCAGTCAAGAGCATGAAAATGTTATGTTGTGGTCCATATTTCACATCCTTCTCTTTGGGTGTTTATGGTTTTCTTCAGTGAACAATTGGAACTGATTTGAAACATTTCATTGCTGAAGAGAGCCATGTCCATCAGAATTGATCGTCATATAGTCTTGTTGTTGCCGTGTATAATGATCTCCTGGTTGTGCTCATTTCACTTAGCATCAGTTCATGCAAGTCCCTCCAGGCCTCTCTGAAATCATCCTGCTGGTCATTTCTTATAGAACAATAATAATGCATAACATTCATATACCATAATTTATTCAGCCATTCTCCAATTGATGGGCATCCATTTACTTTCCAGTTTCTAGCTACTACAAAAAGGGCTGCCACAAACATTCTTGCACATGTGGGACCCTTTCCTTCTTTTATGATTTCTTTGGGATATAGGCCCAATAGAAATACTGCTGGGTGAAAGGGTATGCACAGTTTGATAACTTTTTGAGCATAGCTCCAGATTGCTCTCCAGAATGGCTGGATCCGTTCACAACTCCACCAACAATGCATCAGTGTCCCAGCCTTCCCACATCCCCTCCAACAGAGAATCAAGTTTCAACACAGTACCTGGTACATAGTAGGTATTTAATAAATGTTTTCTTCTCTTGGACATTAGCTTACCAATCATATCTGTTAGTTCTCTTGTAATATAATATTCTAGGCCTTGCTTTATTGATTTCCAATAAATCTTTATACATAGATTCATCTTCTTAATACTCTCTTTACTTCACATACTCTGTTTTCCCAGTGAAATTTGACTGTCCTCTAGTCCTCTTTCATCCTTCCTTCTTCCATATCTGCACTTTGCTATGTGGTATTTTTTCCACGTTCATTATAAATTATTCTCTTCATTCCTCTTGCCATTGAAATCTCACACTTGGAGTTTCAACTTGGATGCTTTTATCTCCATCTGCCCCAAATAAAAGTGATCTCTTTCTTCTGAGATTTCTTCTAAGTTTGCCTGACTCTTATTGGAATCTGTGATGTTGTATGTTATTTCATGTAAGGGGAAAGAAGGAGAATGATCTGGAATTCATAAAGCAGGAGAACTAAGAGGAGAATTATGAGAATAAGAGTGTTTTAAAAATCTCTTAAAACCCCTAGTTTCCTAAAAGACTGAGCTCAACCACCACCATTTACGAGGAGCTTCTCCTGATTTCCATAGCTACTAGTTTAGTTCCCTTTCCAAGATGAGTTTATATATATTTCAGATACTTACAGACATGTGTGTGCTTTGTATATGTGAGAACACACATAAGCAATAGCGCTTATGCGTGTGTGTATATAAACCAAGTGTACATATATGTACACATATATGTAAATATACATACATGTACACACAATATTAATCTATAATATATGTATATCGACACAGAGAGCCTAACTCCATTGGACTAATCTATTGTTTGATTGCCAAATGTACACTTGCCAAAAAGATGATCTTATGGAAAACTCGGACATAATAAGCCCTCACAAGGTAGTCAGAAAAAGGGATATAAGAACATTCTCAGGATCTCTCTTAAAAATTTTAGAATTGATTGTATGATATGGGAGACATTGGCCTAAGACTGTTCAGCATGGCGTGCCTTTATCAGAGAAGAAACTATACTCTGTGAGCAAAGCAGAATTGAATTAGTCCAAAGGAAATGCAAAATGTGCAAAATTAGACAAGCTACCCCAAATGGTAGCTGTTTGTGTATCTGACCTGTGGCAGAGTACTCCGAGCTTGTATTGGTCTGACCAGCCATAGCTGGATGCACTGTACCTTGACTCTAGTGACTTTATTTTGGTCCTTTTCAAAAACAAAGAACAACCACCATAACCTCTCACATATAAGTCCCCTTTTAGACCAGAAGCTCCTAGAAGGAAAGGCCTGCGGTTTTTCATTTTTATATTGCCTGGCCTCTAAAAGAGAGCTTTGTGCATAGGAAGCATTTGATGTTATTTGAGTTGAAAACTAATTGTTTGAATTGTACTCTTTGCTTCCATACAAACAACTAATTATAGACTGTTCCTTTAGTATTGAAGTGAAATGTTTTGCCTATGAAAACTAGTCAGTTAGTCTGAACAGTTGCATAGTGAATAACAACTTCCCAGTTCACATAAACCACTTCATGATTGTGTTAGAGAAGTTTGTTTTTAAATTAGTTTGGAATTTGTGATGCATTTAAACATCAGTAATAATATTAGGAGTAGTGCACAAGTTTTCAGGCTAGCATACAAAAGCTTCCTTAACCTATGATATACCTGAAATACTGGACATCTGCAATAAAAAGTAAAAAAATATTAAGATTACTTTGAATAATTTTATTTCAATTTTATTTATGGATATTCTGCAATAGTATTGAACTCAGGACTATTGCTACTTCATGATGAGGGATCAAAGTTGGATTTTGGGTATAAGAAAAAGTAGTTTCAGTTAGCATAGGATTAGGTGGTACATGATGATGTGCAGATTTTGAAGGAGACAGGTTTAAAAAGTTGTTAACACTAGTCATTTGTCTTGTTTCTTTTTTTCTTTAAAAAAATTAATAGTATTTTATTTTTTCCAATTACATGTAAAAGTAGTTTTCAACATTCACTTTTTTTGAAAGCTTTTTATTTTCAAAGCATATGCACAGATAGTTTTTCAACATTGACTCTTGCATAGCCTTGTATTCCAAATTTTCCTCTCTTCCCCTCACCCTCCTCTAGATGACATGCAATCCAATATATATTATACATGTTAAAATATATGTTAAATCCAGTATATGTGAACATATTTATACAGTTATCTTGCTGCATAAGAAAAATCAGATCAAAAAGGAAAGAAAATGAGTAAGAAAACAAAATGTAAGCGAAACAACAAAAAGAGCGAGAGTGTTATGTTGTGATCCACACTCAGTTCCCACAGTCCTCTCTCTTGGTGTAGATGGCTCTCATAAATAATCACCAGATCATTCAGTCATTTCATTTCAACATTCACTTTTGTAGGATTTTGAATTTAAAATTTTTACCCTCCCTAAGGCAGCAAGTGAAGCAGTCTGATAGTATGTACATGCAGTCATTTTAAACATTTTTTTAATTAATTATGTTGTGAAAGAAAAATCAAAACCATGAGGAAGGGGGGAAAAAGGTGAAAATAGAATGCTTTGATCTACATTCAGTCTCCAACATCATCTGACTGAATGGAATCTTCCATCCCAAGTCTATTGGAATTGTCTTGGATCACTGTAGTGCTGAGAAGAACTAAGTGCATCACAATTGATTATCACATATATCTTCTTGTTACTGTGTATAATGTTCTCTTTGGTTCTGCTTACTCCACTTAGCATCAGTTCATGCAAGTCTTTCCAGGCTTTTCTGAAATTATCCTGCTTAGCATTTTTTACAGAACAATAATATTCCATTACTCTTATATACTATAATTTATTCAGCCATTCCCAATTGATGGGCATCTACTCATTTTCCAATTTTTTTGCCATCACAAAAAGGGCTGCTGCAAACAGTTTTGCACATGTGGGCCCTTTCTTCTTTTTTATGATCTCTTTGGGATAGAGATCCAGTAATTAGACTGCTGGATCAAAGGGTATATGTTTGATAGCCTTTGGGGCATAGTTCCAAATTGTTCTCCAGAATAGTTGCATCATTTCACAACTCCATCAACAATGCATTATTGTTCCAGGTTTCCCACATCATTTGTCTAATTTCACTTCAGAACTTTTCTTTTTCCTTATAACAAAGTGGTATCTGTAAGAGTATTTTGTTAAACATTGCTTATTGTTCAGTTGTGTCTGATTCTTTCTGACCCCATTTGGGGTTTTCTTGGCAAAGATGTTGGAGAGTTTTGCTGATTCCTTTTTCAGCTCATTTGACAGATGAGGGACTGGGGCAAACAGGCTTGTGTGATTTGTCCAGTGTTACATAACTTGTAAGTATCTGAAGCTGTAGTTCAACTTGGGTCTTCCTAACTAAAGACCTGGGACTATTCACTGTAGCATCTTCATGTTCTGTTTCAGATTATTAGCCTTGATTTTAAAGTACCCAGAAAGAAATTTCCCTGACATAGTACAGCCAAGAGTTAAATGAGAACTAGGAAGAGGTTTAAAAAAGATGTAGAAATAACTTAGAGTAAATAGGGCTTTTGTGAAATAAGCTGTGATGTACTGTGAGAAAAGAGGGGGCACAGCTTTGTGGGAAGTTGAGAGTCAGATTCAGGTCCCTGTGCCCCATGGTAAGGTCTGCCCCAGGACTAACCTGACTGTTATTGTTATCTACAAGAAAAAAAAATCAGAGAAAGGAAACACAATGCAAGCAAACATCAATAGAGAGCATGAAAATGTTATGTTGTGGTCCACATTTCATATTCCTCTCTTTGGGTGTATATGGCTTTCTTCACTGAACAATTGGAACTGGTTTGAAACATTTCATTGGGTAACAATTCTTAATGGCCCACTTCTTATCTTGCTTCCTTTTTGGTCAGTTCTAAATCCTGATGTGTGAATATCATCATGATCTCCTAATCATATGAGTATGATAAGGAAATACATTGAGTTGTAGGAACCCTGCAGGATGTCTAGTCCAAATTTCTCCTTGGTAAGATAAGTCTTAGAGAAATGAAGTAACTTTGTAACTACTAAATGGCAGAATTTGGAATTTGGAGTCCTGTTCTTTGACTCCAAATTTTATGTTCTTTTTTCTGCTCCATACTGCTTGTTATGTTTTCTTCAAATCTCTTCTTAGCATTGATACTTTGCTGATCTCTTAACTAGTCCTTGTTCCATTTCCTTCTCAGATCTTTAGAGGTATACAATTTGCTGTGGAAGGTCTGGACTACTGGAGCCATTCCAGTAGTCCAGACCTTCCACAGCAAATTGTTCATCCCACCTTCTGGTGTAAAAACTTTACTCCTGCAGTTCCTTTTCCATTCACAGAACTCATCCTTCTCTTTCTTTAAACATTTGCCAAAATCTTTTTTTTTATTTCACTATAGACCCTAGTGACTTTTTTATTTAGATAGAAAATATAAAACTTCCTCCTGATGTTAGATCTATGCATTTCTTCCCCTATTTTATACTGTACAATGTAGATGTAGTATTCTTTAAAGCTAGTCTTTATTTGTATGCTGCTAAAAACATTGGAAATTGAGCCCTATATTCTAGCTCAAGTGATGTCCCTTCCTTGTATCACTTGCATTAAGTAACTTGTCAGTATCAATAGTTATAAAGTGGGGATGATGTAAGTCCTGTCTAACCATAGGCTTGTGAATATCAACTGCAGGTATATGTGAAATAGCTTTGAAAGTTATGTGGCATGCTGCCAGTTTAAAATATATACAGGCGCTATTTCCTCTTTTCCACACTATACTTACCTCATAATACTGTAAACATTGCCTGCACTCTGGAAACTCGGCCACTGATCTAATGAACATTTATTAAGTGCCCATCCACTATGCAATGCACTGCATTTAACACAAAGGTGGGAGGGATGGCTAGTAACTTTGTTCTTGAAGGTAGGATTCATGAAGATTTTGACAAGCAAACACTGGACTGAATCTAATAAAAATGACATTTAAATGGGATAAATGTAAAAAGATGCTGCTAAAAAAAAATCAAGTGTAGAGTCACAAGATGGGAGAAGCATAGCTGTCATTTGTTTGAAAATGATCTTGGATTTTTAATAGCTTGCTATGTCAGCCCAAGGTATTGGGTTCATAGCCAAAAAGAGTTATTTGGCTCTTAAATTATGTTAAGAAGCTTCCAGGTTTACTTTTCTTCTAGAAAGTCATACTGTAAAATCTCATCTTGGTATGAAGATGAAACTGGGCTCTGGACAGTTATGCCAGTGAAGGATGTGCTCTGCCAGGGTCTGTCCTGATGGGAAGGCAGCTGGTCACATGGTGGATAGAGCATGGGGCCTGAAGTCAGGAAGACTTGCATTCAAGTCCGGCCTCTTTGGGATAGTCACTTTCCCTCAGTTTCTTTTTTTCTTTTTCTTTTTTTTCTTTTTGCTGAAGCAATTGAGGTCAAGTGACTTGCCCAGGGTCACACAGCTAGGGAATGTTAAGTGTCTGAGACCAGTTTTGAACTCAGGTCCTCCTGACTTCAGGGCTGGTCCTCTATCCACTGCACCACCTAGCTGCCCCTTTCCCTCAGTTTCTTTTTATCTGTTAAATAAAGATCTTAGTAGTATGTATCTTACAGGATTGTTGTGATGATCAGATGAGATATTTGTTAAGCACTTAGCACAGCTCCTAGTACTGGCATTAATGGATTAGTAAATGTTTATTCTACTCTTTTCCTCTTTGCCTGGCCACAAATATTTTGCCTTGAAGTCCATGCCTATGTAGGCGGAAGTTCATCCCCATCAAGTTGACAGATTATTGAGTAATTCTTTGATCATAACAGCCCATAAAACAAAAATATAGAATGATCATCAGCCTTTTACAGTCTCCTTCCCTGTGTGCTAAGCACAGTTCTTATACTATCTATAAATTTCTAGCTTAGCTTTTTGTAGTATGAATTTGAGATCCTTGACCAGAAATTGACAAGTTACCATGTGACTGTAGGATTTGAATAACTTCAAACAACTACTTAACTTCTCAGGGCTTCAAGTTTTTTGTTAGTAAAATATGAGTTGCATTGCCTAAGGTTTATTATATGTATTGACCCTGACATTTTTGCTATAAACAAAAACAGATTAAAATAGTAAGTTGCTGCCAAATCCTTGGGAGAGGCAAGTAAGGTTATTGGAAGTTTTTATTTTATATTTAGAGGCAATTTCATAGGCCATTTTATCACCTTGTAATGCTTTTGATAAAAATTTGCAAAAAAAAAAAAAATCACCATTAAAATACACTTTTGCACCAACATTTGTTGCAGAGATTTAAGAGGTAGAGAGTTTATGAAGATCTTAACAAAACCCTCCAAAGTAGACCAACATACCCTTTGATGTTTGGTAACTTCAGCACAAAGATAGTAAATTGGGAAAATGTGATAAAGATTGAGAGACTTAGGTTGTACAGAAATCTCATGCTTCTAAAGCATTAAAATTTTCTTTGAGAAAAGAATGCATAGCATCTCATATTTCAAGGACCAAATAGTGTCACAAAAAAGAAATTTATTTTGACAAATGATAACCGATATGGTGGTCATTTGTGAGTCAGTTGTACAGTCACAACTCAAATCTTAGAACAGACTTTTTTTTTTTTACTACAGAAAGTGAAATTTTCCTTTTTTAAAAAGCCTTTTATTTTCAAAATATATGCATAGTTTTCAACATTCACCCTTCCAAAACCTTGTGCTTCAAATTTTTTTTTTCTTTCTCCCTTCTCCCATACCCTCCCCTATATGGCAAATAATCCAATAAATTTAAAATAGACTTATTAAGCTAACACAAAACTAGAAGAATGAAAATGTGAAAAGGGTATTTCATGAAATTCAAAGTTTGTTCTTGACTTACTCAAACACGTTATTGCTTACAGACCAGAAAAAAAGGTGACTGATAATAATAATTTTAGTGAATGCTTTAGTTACCAAACCCTGAGTTTTCAAGCCGAGAGAGATGTAGCCAGTGGCTTAACTGGTTTAAAATGCTAACTCATTTATAAAATGAGACGAAGGTTGGAAAATGGTGCTGAATTACCTCATAAATAAGAGAGTCAAACAGGTTTAAAGAAAGTTTGGCCAGGACTCCACAAAGCAAAATCATTCTGAGGGCATTTTAAGGATGAAAGTAAACCTAAAGTAAAATGAAAAAAGATCTGTAAAGATTTTTGTTACTCTTCCCCCCCTTTTTTTAAACCATTAAGGATACTTGAGCAATCATACTATCCTTCTAGATGTAGTGAGAAAGTAAAAATAGTTCTAAAGATAAAAGACAGGAAAAATAGCTGGATTGGAGCAAGTGCATATAGAGGTTATCTGTACTAGATTGACCCAGTCATAAGAGTATTCCAGGTATCAGTTCACCAGGTGTCTGTTGCCTAGAAGATCCTGAAGGTAATGCCCCAGAAATACAGCTGGAGAAATGAGCAGCTACTCACCTACATGGCAACTTTCTCTTCTTTATGAGATATTTATGATACTCATCTAGAGAGGGGTGTGTGTGTGTGTGTGTGTGTGTGCGCGTGTGCGTGCGCACGCATGCGCACTTGCAGCATGCCAATCAATAATCAATATTTACAAGGGCCTAGCACAATACTTGGCACATATGCACTTCATAAATGATTTTTCATTCATTTTGTCCCAGTGATGAAAATATTGATGTGCAACTGATAAGCTTTTAAAGAGAGAATCTATGCTGGATCCTGTTTCATCATCATAAAATTGCCTAAAAGATAGAAAATAGTACAAGATAGTACTGTATTTTAGATTATGAAAAAGCATGTGGTTTGGTACATCCAAATGTTCCTTTACAGGCTGTCTTCAGAAGAATCTCTCATGTCCATGTCACAATTATTTGCGACTTTTCGAAAACTAGAACAAAAATAAGATTGTTTAATCAGTCTCACATACACACAATTCTGAGTTGAAGAGAGATGCTGCTTTTGTGGATGCTATCATGATAGGTTTTTTTTTTATTATGCAGAAGCATTTTGCCTGTCTGGAGTTAAACCAAGTAGATAACAGTTTTCAAGGTTCCATATTCCATGACATGTGGATTGTATGAATAATCTACAGAGTTTGACTATTGTGTTCTTGGGACAGGCAATATGATATAGATCAGACTGATAATTAAAAAGGAGGGTAGGAAAAGAAGTATAATTGCTTATAGGAATTGCAAAATTAGTTTACTAACACCAAACCTCCCAACAAAAACCTATTTTTAAAATAGCGGTATTATATGGCTGAGACATTGAACACAAAAGTCTTCAAAAAATTGACCATAAGTACAACAGAGGACAGTGGAGGGGCTTATGGGGAATATCAACAGGCAGCATCAGCATATGACATTAGAGATTTCAAAGTGGAAGAGTAAACAATGAATTCAGGGAAATGTATGACCAGAAAAGATGGGTATGTCACTTGGTCAGGGTGAGGGCTGCTAGGGGAGCATTCACTATCCATTTCTTCTTCCTTGCCCTTTCCCACATGCCTCTAGTCTCATGCAGTGTTGAGAAAATGTGAGACAGGCCTCTGATATTTTTGTTGGATGCCCTGTTTTGCTGCTAGTTCTTTTTAAATATTTCTTTCACTTGTCTTGGTTCCTCTAATTCTATTTTGAGAGAACAAGAAGGAAGGGAATAAACATTTATGTAGTGCTCTTCATGTGCCAAGTACTATGCTAAGCACTTTTTTACAAGTATTATCTAATCTGAGCCTCTCAACTCTGAGAGGTAAGGGCTATTATTATCCTCATTTTACAGATGAAAAAACTGGCAAACAAGTGACTTACTTGCCCAGGGTCACAGAGCAAATTCATGTTTCTGTTTGGATTTGAACCCTTAACTTTGGGTCCAGTGTACCAGGAGCTGCCAACTAACCTTGTACTTATATTCCACAATCATCTACTTGCTTGATAACTGCAAATTAATTTGGATTGGTCTTCATGAGCTTCTTTTATCTTCTCCCTGTTGACTTAATCTCCCATCCATTCTGTGTTCTTTTCCTTCTTGCTCTTGCTGTGCCAAGGCTGCTCTAATATGTATAATTGTCTGCCATATAAAACATTAATTCACATCTAATTCATCAAGACCATCCATAGGTTGCTCTTTCCTTGCCGATGTGGTCTTCTGACTATGCCTTAATATGTACCTTTATGCTTTCTCTGCTTCTCCCACTACCTACCCTTAGCTAATCCTTGTTTCCATAACTTTGGGTCACAAAGCTTTCTTAGCCTAGAAGGTACTTCACATTCCTTTCATTTATCTAATCTTGTCTATCTTTTGAATGCTTTAGCTCAAACTTCAGCTCTTCTGTGAAACTTATCCTTTATTACTCTAGTGTTCAATGATGTTTTCTTTCTTCTGTGCATTTCTAATATATCACATAATCTAACCTTTGAATATTGTTATCTATTACCACTCTGCTTAACATATGTTCTTGTCTCTCCCAATGATTATAAATTCCTTGTGCAAGAATGTAATGCTTTTTATTTTGAGGGAAGGGAATATTTCAGCACATAGCACAATGCTAGCTAGGTGTGCAAGTATTTTCATAAATATTTTGTGATTGATTTTGTTCTAGTTTGGAAAGGAGAAATTTATATAATCTAAACTGATAGTAAAATAATATGTTGTTCTGAAGGTGCCAAATACTATATGTGATTATCACTTAATCAACTTTTATTTAATAAATGATGCTGCTGTTTTTCCTTGTAAAAGAGGCTACATAGAAAAAATAGTGTGAATGAACAGTATACTAGGAGGAGTACACAGGTTAGCCTTGGCTTCTCAGTTATAACTCGGGTATCTGAGTTTCCTCGTGTAGAACATGATGAGTTTGTACTTGGTGATGCCCAAGATCCCATTTTATTTAAAAAGGTCTGTGTCTCACTCAGAAAATAGGATTTTATATAAGCATATCCGGTCTCAACTCATTCTTGCCTTAAATTTTTTGTTTCCCATATGGAGCATTACTCTTAAGAGGTAATGTATAAATTTGTTTATGTTTAAGTTTAATAAACTTAATAACTCACCTGTCTGGGATTGAAACAATTGAGTTAAGGGGGCAAAGGAGATTTACAAAAGATCATACATGAAAACTTTTTATTCATAGCATTAATAGTAGTTGATATTTTATTCTATTTTAAAGTTTACAAAGCATTTTACAAAGCATACTGTTATGTTTTGTAATACCATAATAATCTGTGAGGTACTTATTACAATTGTTGTATCTCTGTTTTACAGATAAGAAAAGGTGACTCAGAGATTAAATGTGTTGTCCATGATTACACAGCTTTTAAGTATTAGGTAGGATTTTAGACCCTCAGACCCTCACTCAGAGCCCATTTACTCTTATCCTACAGAGGTTATAATAAGCTTAATTATCTGCAAATTATCTTAATTATCTTGCAAATTAAAAAATTGTTAGGATTCTTTAGTTTTGGTTCTCATGTCAACAATTAATGACTTTAAACAAGTAACTAAGCTTTTCTGAATCTCACTTTTATTTGTAAAATAATTTGAATTTGATCAAAAGAGCTTGAAGAGATCTCATTTTCTTAAACCACTTTGGATGGATGCCTTTCATAACATACTTATCTTTGTGGAATGGCTCTTCTGTGTTTGACTCACCCTTCATTTTTTTATATAATAAATAACTAAAAATCTTTTGTCAAAATTTTTGAATGGTTGAATTCTCATTCAGTCCACTTCCTCTGCTTTTACTGATGGGGAAACAGTTTTGGAAAAACACATCCTTTTTTTGTGTGTGTATTTTATCTATATGTGTATTTTTTTTTTGATGACCATTAAGAAAAAAATAGATTATGAAGAATAAACTTTGGTTATTTGAAGTAATATACTTTGGGTTATGTTGAAAAGTTGGCTTGCCTGAACAGTACAGTGCCTGAGTTACTGAAGAGTTGGGGTTTTGCTTTAGTTGGTTAATTTAAAAACTTAACAGTGAAGTGTAAATTAACCCTACAGTCCAGTGCATGTATGTACAAATGACTTGCCCAGAGTCACATAGCTAGTAAATGTCCGAAGGAGGATTTGAACTCGTCTTCCTGATTCCAGGGCCGATGCTTTATCTACTGTGTCACTTTGCTACCCTTGAATTGTTAATTTTCAATCTTTTATATATTGTTGTCCTTTGATTAAGTACTAGAATAAGACCAGAAGAGTTTAGAAATAATACATAATATTACTCTGATTCAGAGGATTTAGGATTTAAGATATAAGAAAATGTTTTATTCTTAAGAACATTATACATTAACATAAACTCTTTTTCAACAAGTAAAGCGCTGACTCAATTTGCTGAAAAACATACTGTTTTCAGGGAAGTACTAATCACTTGATCACTCTTCAGATTGACTGTAGGTTACAAAGGAGTTCTTGGTCTGCATTGACTGAAGTTTGCTAACCTTAGTCCGGAGTCAGGCCATCTGGCGGGTAGTCCTAGACAGGGCTCCGGACCTCTGCCTGCTGCCTTTTTTCCTCAATTGTAGGAGGGGAATAATAATAACTGATACCTGTCTCCCATGGTGGTTGTGAGGATCAGATGAGATAATACTTTACAAAGCAATAGTTGGCTTGTCGAGAGCACCATATCATCTGAAATTTAAAAGTGTGTGTGTGTGTGTGTGTGTGTGTGTGTGTGTGTGTGTGTATAGCACCTGCTTTGTTTACCTGTAAAAGGAAATATGTTTCTTGTAGGGAGTTGGGGAAAAGGAAGAACATGAAGTAAAATTCCAAGGGAGGAAAGAAATGCATGGGGGTAACCTACAAAGGAGAATGAAGTAGCTCTGATCATCTGGAGTGATGATCCTAACATGTGTCTGCCCTTTTAAAAATATTTGCAAAGGAAATTTTAATTGGAGACTTAATTTTTTTTGCATTTTATTGAAGCTTTTTAATTGCAAAACATATATGGTTAATTCTTCAACAATGACTCTTACAGAGCTTTCTGTTACAAATTTTTCCCCCCTAGTCCCCACACCTCCCCTAGATGGCAGGAATTCCACTACATGTTAATTATGTTAATGACAAATCGAATGTATGTATCCATATTTCCACACTTATCTTGCTGTGCAAGAAAAATCATCTCTACAAGAAAAAAAAATCTGAGAAAGGAAACAATGCAAGCAAACATCCATGGAGGGCATGAAAATGTTATGTTGTGGTCCACATTTCATATCCCTTTCTCTGGGTGTATCTGGCTTTCTTCACTGACCAAATGGAACTGGTTTGAAGCATTTCATTGTCAACAAGAGCTATGTCCATCAGAATTGATGATCATATAGTCTTGTTGCTGTGTATAATGATCTCCTGGTTCTGCTCATTTCACTCAGCATCAGTTTATGCAAGTCTCTCCAGGCTTCTCTGAAATCATCCTGCTGGTCGTTTCTCACAGAAAAATAATATTCTATGACATTCATATACCATAATTTATTCAGCTACTCTCCAATTGATGGGCATCCATTCAGTTTCCAGTTTCTAGCCACTACAAAAAGGGCTGCCACAAGCATTCTTGCATATGTGGGTCCCTTTACTTCCTTTATGATTTCTTTGCGATATAAGCCCAATAGAAACACTGCTGGGACAAAAGGGTATGCACAGTTTGATAACTTTTTGAGCATAGTTCCAAATTGTTCTCCAGAATGGTTGGATGGGTCCACAGTTCCAACAATGTATCAGTGTCCCAGTTTTCCCACATCCCCTCCAACATTAGTCATTATCTTTTCCTGTCATTTTGGCCAATCTGACAAGTGTGTAATGGTATCTCAGAGTTGTCTTAATTTGCATTTCTCTGAGCAGTAGTGATTTGGAGCACCTTTTCATATGACTTGAAATGGTTTTAATTTTATCATCTGAAAATTGTCTGCTCATATCCTTTGACCATTTATCGATTGGAGAGTGGCTGGAGACTTGATTTTTAGAAGTGTTTTAATTTTATGTATTAATTTTTGTATACTTGTATATTTAATGAAAGTGCTAACATGAGGAAAGTTAAAATACATTTCATCCCTTATATAGACATTTGAAAATGAAAATCATGTTACTTATTTTTTTGGGGTAGGAAGGTATAGTCATTTCATGGCCCTTAGAATCCTAAAATCTTTCATACTAACATTTCCCTTTCTTGTGATCCTTGACACTTATAAGTGAGGAAAAGATGAGGAAATAGAATGTTTTTTTTTTTTAAATTCTGAAGACTATTTAAAGTACTTGGTAGAATTGGGTTTATAGAACCAAACCAAAATTTAGCAATGATTTGAACAACTGCCAAACTTATCCCTTTTTTCCCCCCCTGTTGTTGAGAAGAGCAGCATTAATACAACTGGATCATATGTAACTGGGGAATATCGATTTAAACATATTAAAGTGATTGATAAAAGGCAATGTTGGTTTAGATTTTGTATGCCCATCTTATAGCCTTCTTTAAAAAAGGATCACTCATTTATAAATTAATTAAATTATATGCTCATTTTTGACAATGATAATACTAGATGTATAAAAATTTAAAATGTATTATGAAGGTATTAGTAATAGGCATCTAATAAGTAGAGATCACAAGAAACCAATATGACTATTAAAGCCAGGTTATGTCATACTGAATAACTTTATTCCATTCTTGATAGAGTTAAAAGGAGTGCTCTGGATAAAGTTTACTTAGGTCTTATAAAACATTTTTTATATTATTATGTATTAATTTTTACTATTTCTTGTAGAAATTCTGGAGAATGAGATGTGGGTCAGTTATAGTTTAAATGAATTTTGAATTGTATGAATGACTAGTGAGGTCATTGATGTTTCATGTTGGCTTAGAGGAGTCTCTACAGGACGGCCTCGGGGATCTGGATATTTTGGACCTGTACTAAAGCCCTAGGCATGGCATGCTTTACAAATTTTCAGAAGACATGAAGCTAGGAGGGTTCATTAACATTACAGGATAATAATGAGGATTCAAAAAAGATCCTAACATTGGGGCAAATCAATATGTGTTGATAAATATTAATTAATATCTTATACTTAGCTTTAGAACATGTCTCATGAGTGGGGAAAGCATGGCTAGACGGTAGTTCATCTGAAAATGATTTGGGGAAACCTCTGTCTGAGTCTAGAGTGACAGATTGGCCGAGAACGCCATTGCAGCCTTGGGCCTTGTTTAAGACAGATCCAGCTTCTGGCCTAGTCATACTACATCTGGAGTGGTGTGTTTAGCTTGAGGCAAGGAAAGCCATTTGATACACTGGTGAGTGTCAGGAGGAGGTTAGGTTAAGGCCTCCAAAGAGTCATCAGAAAGAGTTGTAAAGCTCAGCTTCAGGAAAGGAAAAACTTTGTGGAAGTGAGTGGGGAACCAGGAGAGGAGCAACATGATTTAATGGGCTTAAATGATTTGAAGGGCTCTTTTGGAAGAAGAGGGACTGATTAAACTTGTTCTTGGTCTGAGAAGGCAGTAGATAGAAGTCACAGAGGTAATTTATGCTTATTATTAGGGAAAAAACTTAGCTAACACTTAAACCTACTTAAAAGACCCTTGCTACCTTGAGACAATGAGTGCCCCCTTGGTGAAGATTTTGGAGCAAAGTCTGTTTGTCTGCTTGGGGAGAGGGGATTCCTGTTTTATATATAGGCTGGACTACATGACCCCTGGGATCTCTGGAAGTTGGAGGTTGTTTTGTATGATTCTGTGACTTCATTTCACATTGAAATCATTTAATTAAACCAAAGATTAAACCTTAAAAATGTGGTTGTGAGTTTTTTGGTTTATAAAATAGCCGGCATCTTTAGATCTCTTGGTTAGAAAACAGTTATGAGCAAAACTGTTAGCCAAGATGATATTCTCTCTTAAATGTTAAAAAGTCACATAGTTTTTAGTGGTTTTATTGAATTTTGTATTTCACACAGATTTCAAAAAGGCCCCATACTAGGATAGAGACTACTTGGACTTGGGATTAAGAGTACTGATTCTAAGAATGGCATCAAAATTTGGTTTGGATAATTGCCTGTCCAATAATCCATATATACTTAATTGTTGACATCAAGTCCTTTTGATTTTTAAGACTCAAGGAATGTTTGTTCTTAAAATGAAGATTTGGGGAATTTAGGCTTTCTAAAACATTGCTATAAATCTGTTCAGACTTAATAAATATGACTTCCACAGATATTGATCTAGCCCTGTAATATCACTGGTTAGTTCAAATTACACATTCCCAACTGTCTGAACATCTTGAACTTGACATCTTGTAGGCATCTCGAACTTGATGTCTGAAAGACAGCTCTTCTCTTGTGCCTTGGATACACCCTTGTTCTATCTTTTTCTATTTTTCTTGAGGACATTCACCCAAATGGGCAGCTTCCACAACTCATCCCTGTCTCTTGTTCTGTGACATAGTCAATTACCATATCTTCACATTTCTTTTGTTGTTGCCAGCCATGTCTGACTCTCTGGAGTCCTTATTTAGGTTTTTTTTCCCCCAAAGGTACTAGAACATTTTGCCATTTCCTCTTCCGGCTTATTTTATAGATGGAAAGAGGCTATGAGTTTCCCAAAGTCACCCAGCTAGGAAGTGTCTGAGGCTGAATTTGGAGTCAGGAGGACTTAAGATAAAGTCCAGCCTCACAAATTTGCTGCCTGTGTCACATAATCTCTTTCTTTCAGTTTTTTCATGTATAAAATGAGCTGGGGAAAGAAATGGTAAATCACTCTAGCATCTTGGCCAAGAAAACCCCAAATCATGGAGATTGGACACAACTGAAATGACTCAGCACTGTGTCCTGACTCCAGGTTCAGCCCTGCATGCTAAACCACCTAGGTACTTCCTGGACGTTTCTCATGCCACAAATTTTCTTATGTCTATCCCTCTCTCTAATCATACAGCCATCATCCTAGTCAGAGCCCTCCCCATTTCAAATTTCTCTCCACTCCATCCTCCACAAGACTATCAAACTTGTTTTCCTATAGGACAAATCTACTTGCCTATAGGGTACAATAGGAACATCTTGGATGGACATTTAAAGTCTCTTAAGACCTAGCCCAAGTGTACTTTTTCAGTTTTGTTTAACAGTCCTGCCAAACTAGCATCTTTCTCATCTTTGTTCCTTTACTTTATATGAACTATCCCCTATTCTATTGCTCTTTACTTTCATCTCTTAAGATACCTAGTTTCTTTCAGAATTCACCCCTAATGCTATCCTCTGCAGGTTGCTTTTCCTGATTCTTCCTGTTTCTAGGATTTTCTCCTTTTGTCGCTCCTATTTATAATTTATATACTTAAGTATTATGTTTTCTCTTTTGATAGAATGTAAGTTCCATAAGATGAGCTTTTTTTTTTTTTTTTTTTCTTTTTTTAGTCTTTAGCACCCTACACAGTCCCTGGCATGCTAAAAATGCTTATTGTGACCCTGGGCAAGTCACTTAACCCAATTGCCTCAGGGAAAAATGCTTAGTATATGCTTATTGATTGATTAGCAGAGATTTGTGGTACAACCTTTATTTTACTCTTGACCTTATTTACATTGTCTGCCCACATAGTTCTGGGAATCCTGGTTAGTGCATAGCAAGAAGACAGAAAAACCAAGAAATGACAACTATTGGGATAAGATAATCTTTAAGCTTTTCAAGATAGCTTGAAAATATATTGTAATCTATGTGGATATTTATTATTTGGTAGTATTCTTTAGACCTTTCTAGCTTTTCATTTATCTGAATGTGTAGTCTCTGTGAATACACTAGTAGAAACTTAGCATTCTATCAACCTAATTATTTTCATTTATGTTACCTGCATTATGGATTATTTATACTTTGACTTTTCCTCATTTCATAATACTTAGGTAGACTTGGTTACTTTTTTTTTTTTTCCCCTCCATACCCATATTTCTTGTTCTGGTGTTTTTCCTTCCTTTGACATGGATGTTTCCAAGAAAGCTCCCAATATCAAGTCTTTGGGGACCGTTTCATATCCTACACACCACATGCTCTGAGCAGATATGTTAATAAAAGCCTTATTTTTATCCAATGCATCTTGCCTATATTTGCAATTTTGTAGATACTGTGCTGCTACAAAGAAAATGAATGCAGCACAAGTTCCTTCCAAACTACAAAAGTGATGATACTGTGAGGGGGTAGGGGTTGGGAGGAGAGATCAGGAGACAGTGGCATTTTCAGTATATGGATAACCCAGAAAGGGAATGACCAAAGTGGCATGTTGATTTTGACTGTCCAGTATACTCTGGATCATACTTGCTCTATGTTGCTCCCTACCGCCACTGCCATCTGACTCAACCAGATGGTAAGAAGCAAAAGTTTGATTCTATCCAATAGCCACTAACTGACAATAATGAGGTACCGACCTTTTGATCTCTTACTGTCTTGCTGGCATTATCTTCCTATCATGGGTATTTGGGAAAAGATAGCAACAAATAACTTTTAGCCAGACCTCTTTTCTTAAAATTAGGACTTTTGAAAGGTGTAGATATTATTAGGAAAGGAAGGCCCAGCTTTTTGTCCCTCTCTCCAGCCTCCAGCTTAACCCTGGCTCTAGGAACTGATAAATTATCAGAAAAATACTTGAATCTTATAACAATATAGAGTAACTTTGTCCTTTTATAAATTCAAAAATCTTTTACTTTTGGTTTAGCAAAGATTATCTATAGAGGGATAGAAAACATGTGTATTGTTTTAAAAAAAAATTACCTAAGTGGATTTAATGCACAATTGACAACAGAAAATTTACAGAAACAATTCAGGAACATAATAATTGTATGAGGTGAGGTACATTTGTTTGGTGGTAAAAGCATTGTAATAATTCAGACTTCCCAGCAGAGGTCCTCAAAGTTAGGCTTGCAAAGCATTTTTCCCCTTGGCATTTAATTTTCTACTTTTCTTTGTATTATAAGAATCTTAATATTAAGTTAATATATGTCTTGGGCTATAAAAGTAATTTTCTTTTTCTTCTTTTTAGCTCCATTTACCTCTTAATTCACCTTTGCCTGGAAGTGAATTGACCAAGGAACCTTTCCGTTGGGATCAGAGACTCTTTGCATTAGTGCTTCGGTTGCCCGGCACCATGGCTGTTGAATCAGAGCAGTTGACAGGTGTGCCTCTAGATGATTCTGCAATCACACCAATGTGTGAGGTGACAGGAGGTAAGATTTTTGATTTAAAAATTAAAAAAACAAAAACAAAAAACAGCCCTTAGTTTGGTGCTAACCTCAGAGCATTTTAAAGTGCCTCTACTCCCTGAGGGCCTCTTTCTCTCATGGATACCCATCTTGAAGCTTAGAATACCTACAGGAGTTGATTTTTTTTTTCCCACTTTGATGCTTTATTTATTTATTTTTTATTAAAGCTTTTTATTTGTATAACATATGTATGGGTAGTTCCCCAGCATTGATCTTTACAAAGCTTTCCATTACAAATTTTACCCCCAGTCCCCTTCCCTCCCCTCCCCTAGATGGCAGGAAGTCCATACATGTAAATGTTGAAATGCTTGAGAATTTATGCAATAAAGATCCTATCTACAAGAAAAAAAAAAGAATCAGAGAAAGGCAACACAATGCAAGCAAATGTCAATAGAGATCATGAAAATGTTACGTTGTGGTCCATATTTCATTTCCCTCTCTCTGGGTGTATATGGTTTTCTTCAGTGAACAATTGGAAGTGGTTTGAAGCATTTCATTGTTGAACAGAGCCATGTCCATCAGAATTGATCATCATGTAATGCTGTTGTTGCTGTGTATGATGATCTCCTGGTTCTGCTCCTTTCACTCAGCATCAGTTCATGCAAGCCCCGCTAGGCCTCTCTGAAATCGTCCTGCTGGTTGTTTCTTACAGAGCAATAATATTCCATAACATTCATATACCATAATTTATTCAGCCACTCTCCAATTGATGGGCATCCATTCAGTTTCCAGTTTCTAGCCACTACAAAAAGGGCTGCCACAAGCATTCTTGCACATGTGGGTCCCTTTCCCTCCTCTAAGATCTCTTTGGGATATAGGCCCAGTAGAAACACTGCTGGGTCAAAGGGTATGCAGTTTGACAACTTTTTGAGCATAGCTCCAAATTGCTCTCCAGAATGGTTGGATCCGTTCACAGTTCCATCAACAATGTATTAGTGTCCCAGTTTTCCCACATCCCCTAAAACATTCATCGTTATCTTTTCCTGTCATTTTAGCCAATCTGACAGGTGTGTAGTGGTACCTCAGAGTTGTCTTAATTTGCATTTCTCTGATCAATAGTGATTTGGAGCAACTTTTCATAAGATTAGAGATGGTTTTAATTTTATCATCTGAAAATTGTCTGTTCATATCCCTTGACCACTTATCTATTGAAGAGTGGCTTGAATTCTTATATATGTGAGACAATTCTCTATATATTTTAGAAATGAGGCCTTTATCAGAACCATTAAATGTAAAGATGATTTCCCAATTTGATGCTTTCCTCCTAATCTTGTCTGCATTTGTTTTATTTGTACAGAAACTTTTTAACTTAATATAATCAAAATTATCCATCTGGTGTTCAATTAGGAGTTCCAGGTCTTCTTTGGACATAAATTTATTCCATCTCCACAGGTCTGAGACATAAACACATAAACTATATTACGTTCCTCTAACTTGCTTACAAAGTCCCTCTTTATATCTAGATCATGAACCCATTTAGATCTTATCTTGGTATGTGGTGAGGTATGGGTCAAGCCCTAATTTCTTCCACACTAGTTTCCAATTTTCCCAGCAGTTTTTGCCAAATAGTGAGTATTTATCCCAAAAGCTAGGGTCTTTGGGTTTATCGAATACTAGATTAAGGTTATTGCCTAGATTGTCCTGATATCCTATCCTGTGCCACTGATGGACTGCTCTATTTCTTAGCCACTACCAAACAGTTTTGATGACCGCTGCTTTATAATATAGTTTTAGATCTGGTAGAGCAAGGCCACCTTCATCTGCCTTTTTTTTCATTAATCCCCTTGAAATCCTTGACCTTTTGTTCTTCCAAATGAACTTTGCTACTATTTTTTCTAGATCTGTAAAATAATTTCTTGGGAGTTTGATTGGTATGGCACTAAATAAGTAGATTAGTTTGGGTAGTATTGTCATTTTTATTATGTTCACTCTGCCTACCCATGAGCACTTAATATTTTTCCAATTGATTAGGTCTGATTTTATTTGTGTGGAAAGTGTTTTGTAATTTAGTTTGTATAGTTTTCTGACTTTTCCTTGGCAGATAGATTCCCAAATATTTTATCCTATCATCTGCTATTTGGAATGGAATTTCTTTTTGTATCTCTTGCTGCTGAACTTCGTTGGTAATATATAAAAATGCTGAGGATTTATGTGGATTAATTTTGAATCCTGCCACTTTGCTAAAGTTGTGAATTGTTTCTAGTAGTTTTTTAGTTGAGTCTCTAGGGTTCTCTTAAGTATACCATCATGTCATCTGCAAAGAGTGATAATTTGGTTTCTTCATTACCTACTCTGATTCCTTTTATTTCTTTTTCTTTTCTTATTGCTAAAGCTAACATTTCTAATACAATATTAAATAGTAATGGTGACAGTGTGCAGCCTTGTTTCACTCCTGATCTTATTGGGAATGGTTTTAGTTTGTCTCCATTACATATGATGCTTGCTGATGGTTTTAAATAGATGCTACTGATCATTTTAAGGAAAAGCCCATTTATTCCTATACTCTCTAGTGTTTTTAATAGGAAAGGGGGTTGGATTTTATCAAAGGCTTTTTCTGCATCTATTGAGATAATCATATGGTTTTTGTTAGTTTGATTATTAATATAATTAATTATGCTGATAGGTTTCCTAATATTGAACCAGCCCTGCATCCCTGGTATAAATCCTACTTGGTCATAGTGTACTATCCTGGGGATGACTTTCTGTAATCTCATTGCTAATATCTTATTTAAAATTTTTGCATCAATATTCATTAGGGAAATTGGTCTATAGTTTTCTTTTCTCTGTTTTCACCCTACCTGGTTTAGCTATCAGCACCATATCGGTCTCATAGAAGGATTCTGGCAGTATACCTTCTGTCCCTATTTTCTCAAATAGTTTGTGTAGTATTGGAATTAATTGTTCTTTGAATGTTTGGTAGAATTCACATGTAAATCCATCTGGCCCTGGAGATTTTTTTTTAGGGAGTTGGTTGATAGCTTGTTCTATTTCTTTTTCTGATATGGGGCTATTTAAATAATTTATATCCTCTTCTGTTAACCTGGGCAATCTATATTTTTGTAGATACTCCTCCATTTCATTTAGATTATCAAACTTACTGGCATAAAGTTGGGCAAAGTAACTCCTAATTATTGCTCTAATTTCCTCTTCATTGGAGGAAAGTTCTCCCTTATCATTCTTGAGACTAACAATTTGATTTTCTTCTTTCCTTTTTCTTATCAAATTAACTAAAGGCTTATCTATTTTGTTAGTTTTTTCATAGAACCAACTCTTAGTTTTATTTATTAATTCAATAGTTTTCTTATTTTCAATTTTATTAATTTCTCCTTTTACTTTTAGAATTTCCAATTTGGTATTTAATTGAGGGTTTTTAATTTGTTCTTTTTCTAGTTTTTTTAATAATAAGCCCAATTCGTTGATCTTTTCTTTCTCTATTTTATGCAAGTAAGCATCTAGAGATATAAAATTGCCCCTTATAACCGCTTTAGCTGTATCCCACAAATTTTGGTATGTTGTCTCCTTATTGTCATTCTCCTGGATGAAATTATTGATTGTGTCTATGATTTGCTCTTTCACCCATTCATTCTTCAGGATTGGATTATTTAATTTCCAATTAACTTTTGGTTTATTTTCTCCTGGCCTTATATTGCATGTGATTTTTATTGCATCATGATCTGAAAAGGATGCATTTACTATTTCTGCCTTTCTGCATTTGATTTTGAGGTTTTTATGCCCTAACACATGGTCAATTTTTGTATAGGTTCCATGGACTGCTGAGAAAAAAGTAAACTCCCTACTGTCTCCATTCAACTTTCTCCATAGATCTATCATACCTAACTTTTCTAACAATTCGTTTATCTTCCTAGTTTCTTTCTTGTTTATTTTGTAGTTTGATTTATCTAATTCTGAGAGAGCAAGGTTGAGATCCCCCACTAGTATCGTTTGGCTGTCTATTTCTTCTTGCATCTCTCTTAATTTCTCCCCTAGGAATTTGTGTGCTATTGCACTTGGTGCATATATATTTAGTATAGATATTGCTACATTATCTATGGTACCCTTTAATAAAATATAGTTTCCTTCCTTATCTCTTTTGATTAGATCTATCTTGGCTTTTACTTGATCTGAGATAAGGATTGCTACCCCTGCTTTTTTTTGTTCACCTGAAGCATAATATTTTCTGCTCCAGCTGTTTACCTTCATCCTATATGTGTCACTATGTTTTAGATGTGTTTCTTGTAGACAACATATTGTGGGATTCTGGTTTTTAATCCAGTCTGATATCCGCTTCCGCTTTATGAGAGAGTTCATCCCATTCACATTCACAGTTAGAATAACTAATTCTTTATTTCCTGTCATCTTATTTACCCAAGTTATGTTTTCCCCTTTCCTTTCCCCTTTCTCCCTTCCCCCCTCCTCAGTACTTTGCTTTTGATGACCCCCTGCCCCAAACAATACTCCACCCTTTAAATCCCCTCCCCCTGTTTTTACTCCTTTCCCCTGATTCTTCTATTTTCCCTTCTATTAGTTTGTCCCTTACTTTTCCTCCTTTCCCTCCCACTTCCCTTTAGCAACAGACAAGTTTCTATGTGAAATCAAATGTCTGATACACATTTTGGAGCCCAACCTTATGACAGTAAGGTTTACACAATGCTCATCTCCCTCCCCTCTTTCTCTCAATTATATGAGGTTTTCTTTGCCTCTTCAAGTGATTTTACCTTGTTTTTACCTCCTTTTTTTTTTTTTTTAGATCTTATTTTACCACTTTTTCCCTCTTTTCCCCAGTATGACAACCTTTTCCCCTCTAGTTCTCTTTTCCATTATTATCAAAGTAAAATCAAATTATACCCCCATTCTTTAAGGATACCACTAGTAGAGATGTAGTTCTTGAGAGTTCTTTCCTTTTTACCTTTTTACGCTTCTCTAGAGTTCTGTGTTTGGAGGTCAAATTTTTTGTTCAGATCTGGTCTTTTCATTAGAAATAGGTGAAATTCTCCTGTATCATTAAATGACCATCTTCTTCCCTGAAAGATGATGCTCATTCTAGCTGGATAGCTTATTCTTGGCTGTAATCCAAGTTCTTTTGCCTTTCGGAATATGTGATTCCAGGCCCTTCGATCCTTCAGTGTGGAAGCTGACAGATCCTGTGTAATTCTAATGACAGTTCCTCGGTATTTGAACTGTTTTTTTCTAGCAGCTTGTAATATCTTTTCCTTCGTGAGATAGTCCTGAAATTTGGCCACAATATTCCTTGGGGTTTTAATTTTGGGGTCTCTTTCAGGAGGTGATTGGTGAATTCTTTCAATGCCAATTTTGCCTTCTGATTCTAAAACATCAGGGCAATTTTCTTTCATGATTTCCTGGAAGATAGCATCAAGGTTCTTTTTTTCATCGTGACTTTCAGGGAGTCCAATAATCCTTAGATTGTCTCTCCTGGATCTGTTTTCCAAGTCAGTTGTTTTTCCTAGGAGGTATTTCATATTTTCTTCTATTTTTTCATTTTTTTGTTTTTGTTTGACTGATTCTTGAAGTCTTATTGAGTCATTCATTTCAATTTGTTCAATTTTAATTTTTAAGGTATTATTTCCTTCAGTTATCTTTTTTAGGTCCTTTTGTAACTGGCCAATTGAATTTTTTGGTTCATTGCATTCTTTTTCCATTTTGCCAATTTTATTTTTCAGTGAATTGTTGTCTTTTTCCAATTCACCAATTTTGTTTTTCAGTGAATTGTTGTCTTTTACCAATTCACTATTTTTATTTTCCAGTGTGTTGGCGACTTTTTCCAATTCACCAGACTTATTTTCCAGTTTTTCACATCTCTGTTGCAGGGCGATGTTTCCTTCTTGCACTGCTCTCAGTTTATTTCCCCAATCTTCTTCTAGCTCTCTTTTGAGATTCTTTATGCAGTCTTCCAGGTAAGCTTTCTGAAAGGGAGACCAGCTTAAGTCCACCTTTGTGGCTTTATCTGGGATTGTTTTCAGAGTCTCAGGATCTGGGGACTGCTCTAGTTTCTCTCCGCAAAAGCTGTCTATGGGTGAGAGCTCTCTTCTTCTTGCTCATGATGTTTAGCTGAGGTATCAGTCACCAGCAGGGAATTCTGCAGCCTCAGCAGCAGCAGTGGCAGCAGCAGCAGACAGGATTTCAATTTGCCCTGGGGCAGTTTGCTGAGTTGACTTCTGGTCTGGGGCTGATCTGGCTAGATCTGCACTAGGACCACACTTTCAGCTGCTCTCAATCCACCCTTTATCAAAGGTAGACCTGCCAAAGCACCTGCCTGCAAGCAGAGCAAAGTGGCCCAAGGGTCCTCCAGGGACTTCCTAGCAGGCTAAAATCTTCTGGTCCGTCCCAGCCCCGGACTTGCACCCCGGCTGCGCACTGGTGTCTGAGCGCTGGGAGCTGCTCGATCCCATCCCCTGCCCGTCTAAAACTGACCTCAGAAGTTCTTTCAAAGTAGATATTTGATAGAAGTGCATTGTAGTCCAAGTGTTTGGTGAAGCCCTCACTCCAGAACCAGTTCAGAGGCTCAGTTTGTCTGTGTTTGAGGGAAGGTCTCAGGAACTTACAGAGAACACTGTCTGCAGTTCGCCATCTTGGCTCCGCCCCCCTGGAGTTGATTTTTAACAGTAAAATTTCATGGAAGTATTTTAAACTGAGGTGTCTTGAGTATCGAATAGCTAGTGTGAGATGTGTATAATGTAGAGTTTTTAGACTGGTAGAAAGAATCTTTCTCTGAGGTCAGAGGCCCTGCATTCCCATCCCATCTCTGATAACTCTGTAGAGGACCATAGCAAATCATATAAATTTTCTGGCTTCAGTTTTTTCATTTATAAAATGAAGGGCTTGAATTAGATGCCTCTGAGTGTTTTTCTTTTGATCTGATCCTAGAAGCCCTAAAATGAACTTCTATGTAAAGAGGAGGCATCCTTCCCACAAAAGTTGGAAATATTGGGGCAGCGAGGTGGTACAGTGGATAGAGCACCAGTCCTGAAATCAGGAAGACCTGAGTTCAAATCTGGTTTTAGATACTTAACACTTCCTAGCTGTGTGACCCCTGGGCAAGTCATTTAACCTCAATTGCCTCAGCAAAAAAAAAAAAAAAAAAAAGTCGGAAGTATTAAAGTTAGATTGAAATAGTAAAGGGAGAACTTGTAAAAATTGTTTATTGGACCAATTATTAAGGAAGATTGCAGAATATTTCTGTGTGAAAATATTTTAAGAATAGTAAATCCAAGGACTTAATGGTGTAATTAGAGACAAAGGAGGTGGGTAAAAATCTCAGTCTTAAAAATGAGGCTGTTTATTTACTAAGCTAAGTGGATATGAATAACTAACTCCAGGTCACAGTAATCGGGAGATATTGGCAAACGGTTTCATAAATCAATTTGAGACATTCAGATGTAAAGTAAGGTATACTGGTGTCACCTACTTTCTCTGACCATGGGAATCTTAAACTTTGTGGCTGGGGAAAAGGGGAGGAGGTTTGAATGAATGAAAAAAATGAACTTACTGAGTGCTTTTACTAAGCAGTACAGATAGAAAAAGTAATCGCTGCTCTCAGGAAATGTCATTTTGTCATGAGAAGATAAAGCATAGGAAAGGCCCAGTTACTCTTAGCATTTAGTATTGTATTATCTTTCATATCATTTCATAAAAACATTTTAATTTCTGTTGGTTAACATTTGATCCCAAGGACTTTGGTGATAAGTTTCTGAAAATAGTGTTTGGGGAAAAAGGGAGAAGGCAATAGGGTGGAACTGATTGGATTTATTTAGCTATAGCTATTATTAATTTTTCCTTAGTTTTTTGTATTTTCTTTTGTATCACTCCCATTTATCCTGTGTTTTTCCTTTACTCTTATTTCAAAATCCCTTTTAAGTTCTTCCATGGCCATAGATCAGTTCTTAATCTTATTAGTCGATATTTTTCTTGGAGTTTTGGATGTAGGATCTTTGACTTTATCATCTTTTTAAGTGTGTATTTTGAGCTAACTTGTCACCATAATAGCTTTTTATGGTCAGAATCTTTTTCTGCTTTTTCTTCTCATTTTCCCAGACTATTACTTGGCTTTTAACTCTTGGTTAAGGTAGAGATGTATTTCCAAAATGGAGGATCCCAAGCTTCAGGGGTCTTGTGCAGCTGTTTTCAGAGATCCTTCTAAGGACCCAGCTCTACTGCTTAGATTTGAGTCCTGCCACAGTACCAACGAAGAGGCCCCCTCACTCTTCTCTGGCCAGCTGTTCCATGCCTCCCTCCGGCCCCCATCCAGTGTGCTGTAATCTCTGGAAACTGCCCCAGTATCTGCTGCTCCCCCAACTACCGCTGTTGTGGATTCAGTGGCTTCCTCTCAATGTTGGACTGGAGCTACCCTCATCCCCAAGAATGCCAAAGTTGTCCTTGGTCCCTGTGGGCCGGGAGGTCTGGAGATTGCTGCCATTGCAGTCAAGATCGAGGCCCCCCACCCTGCTTCTGGTTTCTTGTGGCCCAAAGCAAGAGGCTTTTCCTAATCTTTCTAGCCTCCTTTGGCTGGAAAATTGTTCCATTCTTTTTATGGGTTCTGTTGCTCTAAAGTTTGTTTAGAGTCATTATTTAAAGATATTTGGAAGGGTTTAGAAAAGAACTCAGCTGAGTCCCTGCCTTCATTCTGCCATCTTAACTCCTCCATTCCCAATTGTTTTATATGCATTCATTTTCAAGAATTTTTATTTGTTTTTTTATTTCAATCTTGTATTGTGCTGAACCTTTTGCAGAGTCTGACACAGTTTTTGAAACCTCAGGTCATAGAATTTAGAGCTTGAAGAAACCTTAGAGATTCTATAGTTCAACCTCTTCTTTTTAAAGATTAGATAACTGCTTATTAGATAACTGTTTGTAATATTACCTAAGATGTACACAACTAACTTTTTAGGTTTGTTTTTTTGCTTGTTAGATTGAAAAAGCCAAAGATTGTCCATAAACCACGTATACAGTTTGAAAATTTCTGGATCACTCTCTCAGAATTAGAAATATTATAGGAATATTTAGAGTGATTTTTGGCTTTTAGGTTCCAATAATTTTGAGATTGTACAACACAGTGACAAGGAAGATTTTTGAGGTTATCCACTAATAAATCTCTCTTCCATCTAGGCAGCTAGCTGGCATACTGGATAAGAGTGTTGGGCCTGAAATCAGGAAGACATGAGTTTATATGGGGCCTCAAACACTTGGTAATTCTTAGATTTGGGGAAATGACCTAATATCTCTGCCTCAGTTTTCTTAACTGTAAAATGGAGATGATGAAAATAATAAAACCTACCTCACAACCTTGTAGTGAGCATCAAATGAGATAATTTTTATATGGCTATTAGCACAATATTATTATACACTCTTAATAAATGCTATCTCTTGCAACTCTTCTTTCCTCCCCCCCTCATTTTTGGGGGGTTTGGTTGGTTTTTGTTGTTGTTGTTTAACTCCCCAAACTATTGAGCCTACAACCTTCTCTGGTCTTCTGTTTTAGTTTTTCTGGAACGATAGATGTTAAAAAATTATTTGTAAAATTTAACAGATCCTTCTAGTTAACCTGACAGTAAGAGGAATTCAGCTCTTTTTATGTATGATTTACCTAGCTTAGATAAATTCATCTTTTAACCTTTTATTGTTAGATCATCTTAAAAATTTTTGTTTTTTTGCTTTCCTGGTCTTAATTACAACAGTACTCTGGAGTTTATATACTTAGTGGGTATTGTTTTATGCTACATATTTATATTCATGTGTCTGCTCTGGAGTTATTAATTAATCTTGATTAAATTTGGTATACTGTTGCAGAGTATAAAGGCAAATTTTGTTTAATATGTAATTTAATCTTGACATATGACATGATTATTCATAAAAATTTTCAAGTGGTTATAGCTCATTTTTAATGTAGTGCAATGGTACATTTTGTAAAAGTAAATGTTGCTTGCTCTTTTGTGACTGGTGTTACTTTGGGCAATGCAGAGCTAGCACGAAACAAGTCACAGTGGAATAGTAAAGAGGCCTTGTGAGAATTCAGCAACATCTGTTGATGGCACATTGTACAAAGCTTAAGCATTAGTCAATGTTACACATATCTCCCATTTTCCCCACTCCCTATCACACAATCCTCTGTATACATTGAGTAACAGGACCATCATGAGTACTGTACAGTTTGGTTTTGTAAAGTTAATTTTATTAATTTGGGTTGTGTTCACCACAACACTCAACGAACAAGGCACAGGTACAGATACCATTTCTAATCTACACTGGTGCCAGGCCTCTTTATACTTTGTCCTCTAAGCAAGATTTTTGCTTAGAGTTTCATTATTGACTGCAGTGTTTCTATTTTTCAAAATAACCTTTTACGAAAGGTCATATATGCTAAATGCATAGATTATGACACTTTGAGAACTTTAATATTATCAAGTCTTTCAATTAATATTGACTGCATTTGTGAAAAGGATGCAACCTCTATTGACTTTATAACAACTGTAAGATAAGATTTTTATTATGATTGTTAGGCAGATTTTCAGATTCTTAGGCTTTTCGGGCTGGGTTCTAGTAGTTTTACTCTGCAAATATCTACTTAAGAAAGGCATATTAGAATCTCCCTTTTAGTGTTTAATGTTACTTTATTTTCATATTGAGCTAAATTCCAAAGTAACGAGCATTTTCATCTATGTAGCTGAATACAAAAAGAGGATTGTATATGAAACTGTGAATCTTTTATTTCATATTACTTGCTTTTTTTTTTTTTTTTTTTTTTTTTTGTTTTGTTTTGTTGGGTTTTTTTTGCTTTTTTTGCTAAGGCAATTGGGGTTAAGTGACTTGCCCAGAGTCACACAGCTAGAGAATGTTAAGTGTCTGAGACCAGATTTGAACTCAGGTACTCCTGACTTCAGGGCTGGTGCTCTATCCACTGAGCCACCTAGCTGCCCCTTCATATTACTTGCTTTAAAAAGAATTTATTGAATTTTATCCATTATTTCCAAAACTTCCCAACTTGCCTGTTAGCTTCTGTTGTATACTTCTAAAAAATTTCAGTGGCGCGCGCGTGTGTGTGTTGTGTGTGTGTGTGCGTTTTATTTATGAAAATACATGCAAAGATAGTTTTCAACATTCACCCTTGGAAAACCTTGTGCTCCAAATTTTTCTCCCTTCCTCCACCCCCTCCCCTCTCTCCTAGATAATAAGTAATCCAAAATAAGTTTAACATGTGCAATTCTTTTATACATATTTCCACAATTATTCTTTAACAGAAAAATCAGATGAAAAGGGAAAAAATGAGAGAACAACAACAAAAAGGTGATCCATATTTAATTTCCATAATCCTCTGGATGCAGTTGGTTCTCTCTATCACAAGTCTATCAGTGGCTCTTTCCCCTCTTTCCCCCCCCCCCTGGGTTATTTTCGGGGGCTGTGATTTTTTAAATTCTTGCCTTCTCTCACAGAAGAGAAGAAAAAGACAAAGCTTGTAACACATAAGCACAGTCAAAGTAAATCACATGATGGCCAAGTGAAAAAAATGTCTATTTCCTACTCTGAGTACAAAGCTGGAGTTTATCACTTCTTTAACATGTTGTAACATGCTAGTCCTCTGGAGATGTAGATAATCATTACTTTGATCACAGAGTACTTACAGTCTTTCAAAATTGTTTTGCTTTACAATGTTCTTGTTATTTTGCCTTTCCTCACTTATTCTATATCACATTCTACTTCTCAGGAGTCATTGAAATCATCTTTTTTAAAATTATTTTTTATAATACAATTATATTCTATTACCTTCAATTACCACAATTTGTTCAGCTATTCCAGTTTTTAGAATTTATTTTAATTACTAATTGAATTCCTATTTTCAAATGGTTGTGGTTCATCTGATTATCCCATTTCACCGTCTCTTCATATTTATTTAGAATATTTAGAATATTCACATTCTCATTTAGTGTAACTAAATAGCACAGTGGATAGTGTTGGTCCTAGAGTGGAGTCCGGAGGACCTGAGTTCAAATCCAACCAAATCTTATTAGCTGTGTGATTATGGGCAAGTCACTTAATCCTGTTTGCTTCAGTTTCCTCATATTTATGTAAAATAAGCTGGAGAAGGACATGGCGCAAACCTCTCTAGTAGCTTTGCCAAGAAAACTGCAAAAGAGGTCATGAAATATTGGGCAGGACTGAGATCACTGAACAATTCTCATGAACCTCAGTGATGGGTTGTTAAGTTACACTTTTACTTCCTTTCACCTTCTCTTCTTCCACCTTTAAAACCCTCAGAATTGAATCGTTTCACCTTTATATCCCCTTTTTCTTATTTAACTCTCCAGACAAATTTTGAAGGCATTAAGTTTCTGTATGTACAAGAACTTAGAGGAGGCAGTGTAAGGGAAAGAGCACTTGGGTATAAATCCCACCCATGTCACATGCTCCCTTAGGTTTCCTAGACATGTGATAGATGATTTCTGGGGTTCTCTCTTGCTCTTAAATCTATGACTCTTTAGCTAAATCTTTGCCTATTTGAGGTATTTTTAAGGTGGATTTGAAATATAGATACCTGGGTTCAAATCCTGATTTTTTTTTTTTTAATATTACAGCTAGTCAGTAGCTGTGTAAGAGGCAGACAGACTGGCAGTGCTAGAGTTGGAGACAGACTGGGATTCAAATCCTGGTTCAGACATTATTCTGTGATTCTTACTGAGTCAACTAACTTCTTTGATCTTTAGGTTTACTCATCTGTTAAATGGAGATTAATATTTGTAGTACTTACCTCATGGAGTTTTTATGAGGATCAATTGACACATATATAGAAAGTACTTGATAAATCCTAAAGCATGATGTAGACATAAGTTTTTATTAGTAGAAGTCTTTCTGTGTTAGTTTCCTTATTTGTATAAAGAAGATAAATGGTTCCATCCTATATCTTGGCAGATTTTTGTAAAGAACATATTTTGTGTACCTTAAGGTGTTACATAATTGCATTTATTTGATAGCTTTGTATTTTCCCCTAGTACTTTAGGTGTAGTTGTCATGGTAAATGCTAAGTTGATTTGAATATTCTTAGCTTTGATTTACCTCAAGTTTTTGTTTGTTTATAATTCTAATTGTTATGTAGTCATTATAAGAAATATATATTATATATATTATATTTATAATGTCCATTAAGTATATGTAATTTATGATAGAATTGTGGTGTGGAGAAATCAGTTCCTGGTCCAAAAATTAAGTTAGTAAAAATTTCTAAAATGCATGTTGTATGAATAAGGATAATTATTAAATCTTTTATTTCTTTTATAAAGGAAAGAAATGAGTTAAAATTGACCTTTAGTTGGGAGTATCAGAAATGGGGTGGTCATTTCATTCAGTCAGTATTAAATGCCCTCTGTGCAGAGTAGGATCTTTGGCTCTGGGAAAGATTTAATTTATAAAAATTCTCAATTATAGCTCTTGATCTTTCTGGTAAAGGCAAGGACTTTGATGGCTAACTAATTTCTGCCTTGCTTTTTGTATTTTAGGCCGCTCATATTCTGTATGTTCTCCAAGAATGCTTAATCAGTGTCTGGAGTCCTTGGTGCAAAAGGTGCAAAGTGGGGTTGTGATAAATTTTGAAAAAGCAGGACCAGATCCTTCCCCCATAGAAGGTACTGTAATTTCCTTGTAGAATTTTAAAATAAACATTGTTAATTGTAAAATTAGAACTGAAGTTATTTTGGAATGGCAATATGTAGAAAAGTTAAAACTTTAATGGTGACCAAACGAGTGTTTATATAAACTATATAAGAAGGACCAAGTTCTTCACAACCTACTTGTTATTGACAGTGTGGAAAAATCCATTCATTTGTTTGGATTCAAAACGTCAGAGATGAGCCTTGAACTATTAGATCTATTTGTTTACTTGTTGGCAGCTTTCATCTGGACTCAGTCTCTTTTTAAAAGCCATGAGTAGGTGAAGAGAGAGAACTCTATAGGCAAAATTTTACCTTTGTTTTCTTTGAGGCTTTAAGGGATCTATCTCAAAAGTCTGAAAGTTTTGTTAGTAGAGGTGATCTCTTAGGAATAGGTGATAAAAGATATTTTGCAGGTTTGATAACCATAGAATTTTAATGCTGTAGTGGAGAATTTAAGCTATAAGAAGTAGTGTTCCACAGTTTAATTGGTATTGAGTATTTTATTACATAGTAACAAATTGTTAGGAGATTCATAGTTTGATTTTACTGTGTAAATTTATGTATCAAAAATTTAATGATAAATGCATTTTTCCAATACTTTCTTAACTACAGATGGACAGACAGAACTATCAAGACCTTTTGGATCTCAACCTTGGCACAGCTGTCATAAGCTTATTTACGTCAGACCAAACCCTAAAACTGGGGTTCCAATAGGTCACTGGCCTGTTCCAGAATCCTTTTGGCCAGATCAAAATTCTCCAACATTAGTAAGTGTTAGAAATAATGTAGTGAAGGAGCATGTGAAAATGCATGTCTTCTTGTTACATCATATTATTTTTAAAGGATGGGTGGTAAATATATGTAAATAAAACAAGTAAAAAGTGTTCTCTTTGAGGTGAAATGTATTCTATTAGAGGGATATTTAGAGGTCAAAGCTCTTGAAGGATAATTAGTATACCAAATTGTTCAATATGGAGTAATGATAGAAAAGCATAATCTTTTTACTTTATAAACTAAAATTATCCTTAAAATTTTTATTTTTGACTTCTGAATATATAACCACAAATGCAGAAGTATTCTCCATAGATCTGGATTTTAAACTTGATTTCAGTATTTCAGGCCATATTTCCCTTTATTCCCACTACGAGCTTTAATTAATATAAAACCAGAGTGAGTTCATAATTAAAATAATGAAAATGAAGATAGTGTTGATGCCATGAAGGAACTCAACTTAGTTTTTTTTTTTTTTTTAATTAAAGCTTTTTATTTGCAAAACATGTATGGGTAATTCTTCAACATTGACCCTTACAAAGCTTTCCGTTACAAATTTTTCCTCCTTAGTCCCCACCCCTCCCTTATATGGCAGGAAGTCCACTATATGATAATTTTGTTTAAATACTTGACAAGTTGAATATGTATACATATTTCCACATTTATCTTGCTGTGCAAGGCAAATCGTATCTACCAGAAAAAAATCTGAGAAAGTAAACATAATGCAAGCAAACATCAATAGAGAGCATGAAAATGTTATGTTGTGGTCCACATTTCACATCTCTCTCCCTGGGTGTATATGGATTTTTACACTGAACAATTGGAACTGGTTTGAAACATTTCATTGTTGCAGAGAGCCATGTCCATCAGAATTGACATCATGTAATATTGTTGTTGCTGTGTATAATGATCTCCTGGTTCTGCTCCTTTCCCTCAGCATCAGTTCATGCAAGTCCCTCCAGGCCTCTCTGAAATCGTCCTGCTGGTCGTTTCTTACAGAGCAATAATATTCCATAATATTCATATACCATAATTTATTCAGCCATTCTCCAATTGATGGGCATCCATTCAGCTTCCAGTTTCTAGCCACTACAAAAAGGGCTGCCACAAACATTTTTGCACATGTGGGGCCCTTTCCTTCCTTTAAAATCTCTTTGGGATATAAGCCCAATAAAAACACTGCTGGGTCAAAGGGTATGACCATCAACTTACTTTTGAATGCAAATAAATATTTTAAAAAATTTCACCAAATCTCCACTTAGAATGTATTTCAGAAGTACTTAATGCAAACCCTCCTCTACAACACATGGAAAATGCTTATTCAGGAATGGGGGATCTATAACCTCCTGAGGAACAAAATTGTGGTTTTTGGTTCTCTCATTTTTAGGAAGGTTTCTAACAATAAGGTGGGAATATATATTTGTTTTAATAGATGCTTATAAATAATTTTCAATGTTTTTGCTTGCTTGCTTATTTATTTATTTTTAGTCTTATGGTTTGTATTTATTGTTTTTTTTTTCTTTTTCTTTTTTCTTTGCCAAACATATGGGTAATTCTTCAACATTAACCCTTACAAAGCTTTCTGTTAACAAATTTTTCCCCCCTACTCCCCACCCTTCCCCTAGATGGCAGGATATCCACTACATGTTAATTATGTTAAAATACTTGACAAATCGAATATATGTATATATATTTCCACACTTATCATTGTTGTGCAAGAAAAATCAGATAAAGGAAACACAATGCAAGCAAACATCAATCAAGTTGCTTATATATTTATATGCATATGTATGTATGTAGATACAGGGCAGATAGATGACACAGTGGATAGAGTGCCTGGCCTAGAGTCAGGAAGATTCATCTTCCTGTGTCCAAATCTGGCCTCAGACTCAGTAGTAGCTGTGTGACCCCCCGGCAAGTCACTTTCCCCTGTTCCATTTCCTCATCTGCAAATGAGTTCATTTCATTATGTCATACTAAGCAAAAGAAACTCCTCCTTTTTAATCATTGTATGTAAACAAAGGGGAATATTTAAATGAGAAGTTTCTCTTATTTTTCATGGCATCACTTATTAATTAGAAGTGAGAAATTCCCTGATTTAAAAGTTATACTTAGTAAAAGGATGTCATCATTTTCTTTATCCATTGTTTGTTTAACTAGAAAAAGGTTTCCTTCTCAGAGACCTCTTTTTTCATTACTCAACTCTGTAATTTTAAGCAAGTTTCTTTTTTGCTGGTTTCTCTGGGCTTCATTTTCCTCATTCATAAAATCAGAAGATTAGATGATCTCTCCTATTTCTTAACATTTTCTTTTCATATAACTCTGATATATGAATTAAATAATTAAATCTCAATATGGAGGAGCAGAATCATCATTTGGAACATTGTACAATCATTCTTAATGGTGGAAAGGATATTAGAGCTCATCTAATCCAACCAAATCTACTTGACCCATTGAACTTATTACAGTGACATTTAACAGATGTTAGAAGTAGTTATTAATAAGCAGCTTGAGAGAGAAATTGTGAGAAGAGTTGCCATAAGATTATGGAGTCAGTATCTATAAGATGGAGGATAACACTCTGAAAAATGGCTTTAGTTGAACACCCTCTTTAAAAAGGGAGTGTGGGTGGCTTTTAATATTTATTCTTCCTAATTTTGAGATTAGTCCTCACTATTGTACTGCTTAGCATCTCCCTGGGTTGGGTTGCATTGATCATTATAAGATTGCAGGTGACTTCAGAAAATTTTCAGCTTCCAAGTTTGTCTTTAAAAGGGAAGTCCTTCAATTGCCCTTGATTATTTTATGTTAATTGCCTTCCTCTTGGACTTTTATGAATCTATTGCATTTTTTTTTTCCTATAGTATAGATCTTGAAGAAAGAGTTCCAGGCTGAGGGACTAGGAGAGAATGATGATTATATTAATGGAAAAGAGTAGAATTGGGGGTTATAAGTGGATGTGTCTGATCAGGTTGCTTTTAGAATGCATGCTTCCTGTGTTCTCACATGCAACATTCAGCCAGGGTTGTCCACAGAGCGTGGAACTGTTGTCTTAGGACAGCTATTTGTTTTGTTTTGGTATACCTGTTACCTAGCCGATCCTGCACATAGTAGGAACTTAATGAATGATAGTTGGATTGGATTAGGTTGAATATCATGTATGTCTTGAGAGGAAGAATAAGATTTAGGCTGTTAAGGAATATGTCAGTGTGCATGTGGCTATACTGAATGGGAAATAAGGTGGATCAAAGAAGTTGCAATAGAACTGCTGGTTGAAGTAGATGTGAGGTTAGGTGTATTTACTGCCTTTGAGAATAATAGTCCCTGTCTTAACTTCCATTGTTCATTGAAAATAGTAAAGCTAATACTTTCTTGATCATTTCATGTTTTTTAATTGCAAGAGATTTCATGCGTTCAAAGACAATCTTTAAAAAAAAAATAAGATAATGGATAGCTCTTGTTTTCTCTATAAGGCAGTGTTTTGGATTTTTATTAGAAAAAATACTTTATAAAATAATAAATCATTTTGGAAGAGCTGACACTTAAGATTCTATTGTTGCTGTTTAACATAAACAGGAATTTTGATTTGTGATTTTCATTATTAACAGGAGAATAAGATTCTGTTGTTGCTGTTTAACATAAACAGGAATTTTGATTTGTGATTTTCATTATTAACGGGAGAATATTTATTCCTCATAGCAGCTAATTTTGTCCAATTATATTTAGTCTGTCATTAATACATATATTTTATGCTATAATATAGTTATTGATTATAGTCATCTTTATAACTTTAATTCTAGACAAATTATATTGATTTCTTTAATGTAATAAAACTGTCTAAGTATTGTGAAGGACACCTTCACTATTTACTTCTTCCTTTGTCCCCGTGTAACTTTTTAAACAGATTTTTCTATGAAATATTGAATTTTAAGGAACGGACTGATAATAGTGAAAGGAGAAAACTTCAATGTTTCATAGTAGAAAGGAATGTCTTTAATCCTCTGGATATGCAATTTAGGTGCATTATTAAATCTCATACGTAAATTATAAGATTGATTAGATTTGGAGCTAGAAAGAACCTTTAATGATTATTTGTTCCAATCCCATTATTTTATAGCTGAGATGGCATTTTTGTTCTTAATGTATTTCCTTGAGAATAGCTAAGAGTTGTTTAAAGTGTTTTGATGATGATAATTACATTTTTCTGTTTAGCCACCTCGGACATCACACCCTGTGGTGAAGTTTTCTTGTACTGACTGTGAACCAATGGTTATTGATAAATTGCCTTTTGACAAATATGAATTAGAACCCTCACCATTGACTCAGTTTATCCTGGAGAGGAAATCCCCTCAAACCTGTTGGCAGGTAAGCTAAACATTAAATATTAAATTAAAAAAAAATTTAATTGATGAATAATTAATAGCAACCTAAATTCATTCACTGTTAATCAGTTTTATCAAATTTTTATAACTCTTTAACAGGTATATGTGAGCAATAGTGCAAAATATAGTGAACTTGGTCATCCTTTTGGTTACTTGAAAGCTAGTACAGCATTGAATTGTGTCAATTTGTTTGTGATGCCTTATAATTATCCAGTCCTCCTTCCTCTTTTAGGTAAGCAATATTTGTAAAATTTCCTGTATTTCAGTGTATGAAAAAGTAATTTTTGAAAAACAAATTTTGAGTTTTTATTAGTAATTTTTCTTCTGACATTAACAATCTGATCATCCTTTGGAAATGTATAGTTACTGAAAATGAGTTAATCAAAGGAAGTCCAAAACAATTGCTTGTGTCTCTATAAAATGAAAGTTTATATATGTGTACATATGTAAGTGTACTTTAATTTGAAAATGTTTTCTTTACATGAATTTAACTGCCTTATTTTCTCTCTGACAGATATTAAAAATCAAAGTGTTATTTGACCCAAAATAATGATAGTAAACAATCAAAATTGTTGGCTTCTAGACATCTCTAATATTGATGCTAAGCAGCACAACTATTAGAGCTGATCCCCTTCTTCCCCTACAATCATCTCAGACTAAATAATGGTGGTTACAGCATTATTATCTATATATTCTGTGGCGAACCCTCTCCTTCATGTTGGTAACTTCTGGGATCTGTTATATCTAGATCTTCAATATTTGGGTGATGTATTTAAATGGGTTTTCACTGCATTTTTATAACCCCGTCTTTCTTTTTGCAAAATTTCATTTAATGAAACCTTAGTTTATAGTTGCTCAGAATTTTCTCCCATATTTCAGTCTGCATTTAAAATGTCTTTCCAAGACATTCCAAGAAAAAAGACTAGAAATTGGGAATTTCATTGAGTGATAACTGGTTCAGGCTTATTTCTGACTTAGCTTCTTATAAATCTAAAGGTACATGTTTTTAAAATAATAAATTTGAAAATTTTTAATTTTTAAATACTTAATAGTGGTATCTGTATGTTGTAAATTTTTAGATGACTTGTTCAAGGTGCATAAAGCAAAGCCAACAATAAAGTGGAGACAGTCATTTGAAAGTTATTTAAAGACCATGCCTCCCTACTATCTTGGGGTAAGATTATGAAAGTTTTCTTTCTTTCTTTCTTTTTTTTTTAATGGAGAGCCAATTATATATTTTGATTTGTTTCCGATATAATAAAGTTGTATCCTTTTGATTAGCACTTTGTGTCAAATGTTTAGATGACCATTGTATAGTGATATCAAAGGAGAGTACTTAGAAATTTATAGTGCATTGATATAGTAGATTTGGGGTCAAGATGCCCGAGTTCAATTTCAGCTCATGCTTATTAACTATGCTCCCATGCATGGACATATTGCTCAACTCAGAATTTGCCCCATTTTACCTAGTGAGAAAAGATGGCTGGCTGATCCAACATTTCTGAGGTGGATGTGTGTGTGAGTCTTTATAAAGCAGACTATATTTACATAAAATTGCCTTGCTTATCTAGAAAATTTCATGCTAGGATTAGTGAGATGAGAATGGAAGCCAAAATGTTGAATTTGGTTACCTTAGCAGAATAATTAAGGGACCATTATAGCAAATAGGAACTTGAATTCTTCCTAATTTTATAATTTTGTAGATGTTAAAGTTATACTTATGAACACTAAGATAAAATATTAAAGATTTTTATCACGGCTTTGAAAGTGAGTGTAGGAACTGCTCAATGGCTTATACAGATTAGAAAATTTAAGCATGTCATATTCAAAGTAAATATGGCCATTCCACTGATCCTTATTTAGAGTAGCATAATAGTCGTTTATTTATATTGAAAATATATTTCAGTAATACTGTCAGAGAACCTTGAATGATTTTTCAAGTGAGGGGCTCAAATAAGTTTTTTTCGAGTTATTTGAAACATAAAAGAAGAGACTTCTACTCTAAAACTTTAGCTGATCTAGGAAACTTTCAAAATTGTTAACATTAAAAACATTGCTAAATATCATTTTAAAACAACTAACCAGAATGGTACTATGTAATGCCAGGGATTTTATGCTTCCACTTGGCAACTGAAGTTCACCTTTTCTGATTCTGCTTTACCTTTTCTTCTGATAACACTCCCCGTAAAATGAGAATTTGTAAGACTAACTCCAACAGTGGCAGGGCCCATAGAGTGCATCTGGGCTATTATCTAGAGTTGTAGAGAAGTTGTGGCTTGGTCAAAGTCACAGAAGTAGGAGTACATGACTGAATTGGTATTTGAAACCAAGTTTTCAGTCTCTAAAACCAACATGATTAGCTTAGTCTGAGTCATCCAGGTGATGCAATGGACAGAGCACGGGCCCTGGCGTTAGGAGCACCTGAGTTCAAACCTGGCCCCAGACACTTAACTATGTGTCCATGAGCCAAACACTTAACTATGATTGCCTCACCAAAAAGAAGGGGAGAAAAAAAGAAATAAATTGGCCTACTTTGAAGGGTAGATTGCCTGAATCAGAATTCAGCTAAGTATGCTGTTGTAATGAAGGACCTGTCTAGAGTGAAATGTGAGAATTCTGGAAGAGAATCAGAGGAATGGAAAGAAACAATTGAGTCTGACCAATAGAAATGATAAGGAATATATCAATTTAAGAGACATTCTTAAGGAACAAACAAGATTTCTTGAAAGATTGGCTAATAGAGAATCAGAGAAGGAAAAAAATCAAATACTCCAAGGTTGAGAGATAGGGAAGGTAAGGACAAAAGCTTTATTTATCAGAAATAGTCTTTGGAGATGAGAGCCATTTGTACATATACTTAATGAATTAACTTTTTGACATGTTTATTTTGAATTGAGGTAGCATCCATGTATATCTTTGATAGCTGGAGAGAAAAAAATTGTGCAAGTGACAGGTCAGAATTGAAGATAGAAATTACAACAGTCAGTACAACTATGATCCTAAAAGCCATAAAGGAAGGGTGAATTTTTTTATGGAGAGAGAATTTAGAAAGTTACAAAAACATACTGTATTTTAGGGGTCTTAAGGAAGGGGCAAGAGATACATTGAGGTGAAGATGTAAGGAGTGCTTGATAGAGCTTACTAAATGTAATGACATGGTCATTCATAATGGTGGTTCACTTGTAGATAGTACTTTAAAGGTTGAAGATATTGTACATATAGTGTCATTTGATGAGCAAAACTGCTCTTTCAAGTAGGTAGTGCAGCTAGCTATTCATCTTATTTTATAGATTAAGAAATGAGCTTAGAGAGAAGTCAAACGACTTATTCCAGGGTTACATTAAAATATTAAGAGTCAGAATCATGATATCTATTTAGGCCTTATTAAGACGCCAGAAGCGTTATTTTTTACATTGTGTCCTGTTGACTGCCAGACCATTACATCTAGGGGAATATTGTAAAGGAGTATGCTGGAGAATCAGAGAATTGAATATAAAGGATAAGTTTTGGGAGCTTAACAGTTTTTATTATTGGTAATATTCTGTCATTCAACTAGCATTTATTACTTGCCTGTTGTTTGCAAGTTCTTGTACTAAGACAAAAGTTTAAAAAAAAAAAAAGCATTGGAGTTTCTATTCTCCTAAGTATAGGATAATTTGAAAGGGTGGCAATAGTAGAGGGTGGGAAGAACTAATATATTAATTTCCTGCTAGTAGGTATAGATTTGTCTTAACTTGGGCACTATTCTCTCTTATTAATTTGTGCATTTGGGGGCAGCTAGGTAGTGCGGTGGATAGAGTACCAGCCCTGAAGTCAGGAGGACCTGTATTCAAATCTGGTCTCAGACACTTAATATTTCCTAGCTGTGTGACCCTGGGCAAGTCACTTAACCCCAATTGCCTCAGCAAAAAGCAAAAAAAAAAATTTGTATTTGCATGGGTAGTAAAGGGATAGAGATGTAATTTGATTTAGAACAAAGCTATCTTAATTGATAATTTAACATTATCTAAATCAAATGAGTTAACCTGTAGGCAGCTAGGTATTGCAATGAATAGAATGCCAGGCCTGAAAACAGGAAGACCTTTGTTCAAATCTAGCCTTAATCTCTTATTTGCTTTAATTTCCTCATCCATAATATGGAAAGGAAATGTCATACCATTCATGAAGAGTCAAACAAAACTACTCAGCAATGATGATGTTTTTCCCCCATGGGCTTTAATATGATGGTATCTTTTATATTCAGTAGTTATGTCTTTTAAATAGTTAAACCTGATTATTTTATCTCCTTTTATTAGTGCTACCATAGTTCTATTTTCTTGATTATTGTAATATGTTGAGAGATTAAAAGAGACTGCTTTATGTTTTCAGACATGATTTTTTTCTCAAAATTTTTAAAAATATTTTAATGAGTTAGATTTGAATATTAAATAATGATTTCTTCCTTCTTTTTTTCCTTCTTAGCCCTTGAAGAAAGCTGTTAGAATGATGGGAGCACCTAACCTCATAGCAGACAGTGTGGAATATGGACTTAGTTATAGTGTCATTTCATACCTCAAAAAATTGAGTCAACAGGTAATGTTGATAAATAGAAGAATCATTAGATAGGAAACTATTTTGGATTGAGAATTAAGGCAATGAATAAGGCTGGAGCCAGTCTTACTGGTTCAAACAGCTTGACTTCATATAAATTCACTTATCATTAGAATGACTCAGGACTTAGATCCCAAATTGATATTAAAATTTTTTATAAGTAATTTTAAAATCTATAAGAAAATGAGAAGTCATTCACAGAATAAGTATTAGATAAGATGATGTACATGTGGTCTATCTGCACTGAATTTATAATCTTATTTTAAGGTTTTATAATTCCTTATTTGTGAACTCACAATTTCATGCTAGTTTCTTTGATATGAACATTGCATGTTTAATTTGAGGTTTTTGTTGGAAGTTTTTGTTTCTTTATTGGAAGTAGTGTTATTATTTTCTTTTGCATATATTAAAATGTATGGGTTTTCTTTTTCCTTTTTTGAAGTTTCTTGGGCACACTTAAAAAAATAACAATAAAGTAAGTTGTATCATAATGGCCATAATTCAAAGTAAATGAGATACTGTGTCAGTTAAGTCAACACATGGTGTTTTATTTTTGCCAAATTATTATTGTGTGCTATGAAATATAGTACACGTTTAGGATTTATGCAGCAGAAAACTGGACATTTCCCATTGGAAACTGGTTATTGACTAAAATGCTGATGGACTGCTAGGAAGTCAAAAAACTCTTTACTTTTGTTTAAAAAAACCCAATAATTTCCTTGTTTAATGCCTTCCCCCCCCTAATAATAATAATCTTTATATAGCTATATCACTGCTTTTTGGTAAATGTCTAAAAATTTCATTGTGTGGGATAAGAAATCATGTTGGGTAAATATTGGTGAAATTTTTGTCCCTACCTCTTCATCACTCTTAAATGTGATTATATTATGTATAATTCAGTGACATTTTATAATTACTATAGTGTTGTAGTATAGTAGCGGTTTACATGGGAGTCTTTAAGAAATAAGAAAATAATGTAGTGAATTCAGCTCCTTTATGTGAAATTTTACAATGCTCAGATGACTTAGAATTATGTTAATACATAACCATGTGAACAAGATTTTTGTTTCTTATATATGATTTTTCATAGTGTATCACATTTTTACTGAGTCTTTTACTTTAAATAAATTTAAATTTTATTTTTTTATTTTTATAATCTGATTAAAATGTGTAGAATATATCATGTCAACTTCTATTTATTTTGAATTAAGGCCAAAATAGAATCTGATAGAGTCATCGGATCTGTAGGCAAAAAAGTAGTGCAGGAAACTGGAATTAAGGTCCGAAGCCGATCACACAATCTGTCAATGGCATATAGGAAAGATTTTCAACATCTGCTACAGGGAATTAATGAGGAAGTTCCTCACAGACTTCTAGACCTCAACATGAAGGAATACACTGGGTTCCAAGTTGCTTTGCTGAATAAGGTAATTATTGTATATAATAGTACCACCTCAAATATGCTCCTTTGTTGTTGAATACAATAAACTCTGTTATCTGATGTTCTAACTCTCAGAACTCTGTTACCAGCACTTCCACATATTTACAGTACAGTAATAACTGATATTTATCCTATTGACTTAAGGCTCTGCACAATTCTGAAATGTTTTCAATTATCAAAGATTAATATCATTTGTATCTGAAATAATTTATTTTGATTCTTTGAAAATTGCTTATTCATGTATACTATAGAGCCCCATTAACTATTTCATAAGATGTAGCAATTGAAAAGACCTTAAAGGTACTATTAATAAGGCCTCTGATCAGGAGTCACCCAGGATCAGCTTAAGTAGTTCCAGTGGTGGAAGTTTACTACTTTAGACAACCCATTCCATTATTGTGTAGCTCTGATTATTAGAACGTTCTTCCCCTTTTTGCAGGCTAAACTGGTTAAGTAGAATGTTCTCTTCTCTAACCATTTCACAGATAAGAGAGTTTACTGTATTTCCTATTACATCTGTGGAAGTATTGATTTAAATTTTCCTTAATACTTTAACCTTAGGATTTGAAGCCGCAGACCTTTAGAAATGCTTATGATATACCCAGGCGAAATCTTTTGGATCACTTAACAAGGATGAGATCTAATCTTTTGAAGACAACCCGTAAATATCTTAAAGGTCAAGATGAAGGTCAGATTGCTGATTAATTATTTTTATTTCCTTTGTGGTTCATACAAACATATAACTATAAAGCTTATGTGAGGTTATAATATATTTCCTTTGAAATAAAGACCTGTACTTTTAAGTGATGCTGTTTGAGATACCATTGATACCATAGAAACTAGTGTTTATAGAAAGTTCTAGTCATAGATCCCAGGGCATTCTCTCCTTTTTACTAAATAACATTTGTTTATTTGCTTCTAAAAAGTATGTGGATATAAGGTATAGTGAACATGGATTTTCATAGTCGGATTTCTCATTGGACTTAGGTCTGTACCAGTGAATATTTATAGTATTCTGAAAACCCTGAGCTATATTGCCATAATGGAAATTATTACAACATATTCTAATTTTAAAGACTATTTCCACACTAATAATTTCATATGGAATTTATTCTGATGATAGTTTGATAACTGATTAACTTATGCAGTCTGATGAAACTAATTTAGCAGAATTTTCTTTTGGTTCTATTTTGTTTAGATCAAGTGCACAGTGTTCCTATAGCACAAATGGGGAATTACCAAGAGTATCTCAAGCAGATACCTTCTCCTCTTAGAGAACTTGATCCTGACCAGCCTCGCAGGCTACATACATTCGGGAACCCTTTCAAGCTAGACAAAAAGGTAACTTTTTTAAGTCTTTCTTAATATAACTGGAAAACATTTTAAAAAGTAAATTTAAGTATAATTTCAAAATAACTTAATTTTTGGAACATGAACCAAAATGTTAACTTTTTGTTGCGGAAGTTAAAATACTGATAGCTAGATAGTAATGCATACCTTAAAAATCAGGCAGAATAAAAATTTGATTTCTCTTTTTCAATAAAAGCAACCAGTGTTTAGCATAGAAATCTGGACAAAATCTGACACTGAAGAGCCTTTTGTTTAAAAGAAAATAAACCTCATACAGACTACTATATAGTGTAATCACTACTATTTCATCATGAAGGGAAAACCCCACTTCTGCCTCCCATCTCCCAATAATTTTTCTTTAAAACTAAGAGACCATGTGTGTTTTCATGTATTTTTAGCATGAATTCTTTCAATAGGAATTTTGCATGTTTTCCCAGGAATAAATCAACTTCAATACCATTACAGTACCTTTTCTCTGATTTTTGTTGTTTCTTTTAAATGGTCATTTAGGACCATTATTTTTTAATTTATTTTTTATTCTTCAGTTTTCTTTGGTTGTTTCTTTGTACTTTCTCATAAACTTAAGTAATAAAATCCCTCTATACTTTTTTTCCTTCCTCATTTCCTTTTATAGCATTTTGTCTGTACTGGATTTGAATGCTTCTAAGTAATATATTGAGAATTATTTGCATGCATTGTCTTAAACTAAGTGAATTTAAAGGGATTTGGTTTTTCATCTGGTACATATCTTAGTTTGTTCACTTGAGGACTAAATTAGATTTTTTTTTTCCCTCATTGGGTTATTGAATATATATTAGTGGTCTTTTAGGTGCATAATGCATGTTTTTATTTGGAACCTTGATTTTTCCAGGTGTGATCTTTTAAAAATTGTGAAATGTTACTATTTAATAAGAGTACATGCTTGTTGACTAACTCATTGGTTTTACTCACAGGGTATGATGATAGATGAAGCGGATGAATTTGTATCTGGACCTCAGAATAAACACAAACGACCTGGAGAACCAAATATGCAAGGGATCCCCAAACGACGTCGTTGTATGTCTCCACTTCTAAGAGGAAGACAGCAGAATCCTCCAATTGCAAACAATCATATTGGAGGAAAAGGGCCTCCTGTACCTACTGCACAAGCACAGCCAGATCTTGTTAAGCCTCTTCCTCTTCACAAAAGTTTGTTATTCTTTTTTTTCCCCTTTTGATTCCTCTTCAGTTATTTTATTATATAATTAGATACAGAGATTTTGATTAGGAATCAGATACTTCTAAAAATGATTTTTACTTGCCTAAATGTGCACATTAATTTTTTCATTTTCTCAGAATAAAATTTACTGAGCACTTGGATATTCATGCCACTGCTTTAGGGACTTTGACATTTTCAAAATGTCATTTGTGACTCATAAATTTATCAAATAAAAAATATGACAATTTCTAAAGCTATACAGAAGAGAAAGTGATTCTTGTAAGAAAAGATCGTGTGGTATGGTTTCATTTTGCTAAATTATTGACCTAAATTTGGAAATAATAATATCTAACGTTAATGTAGCACTTAAAAAGTTTGCAATGCATTTTGCACTTATCTCATTATAGCTTTAGCCTTGAATATGGTTTGAGAGATGCGAATGCTTGAGCCCCAAAGAAGTGACATTTAACAGGCCTAGATCCTCAATAATATGTTCATGAGGCAAGATTTAAAATCAAATCTGTTTGACTCCAGGTCCAGCATTTTATTTGTTAGTTCACAGAACAATATTATCTGGAACAAGATGGCTTATGTGGTGGCATAAGTTCTGTTAAATCAGAATTCAAGGCATGAATTATGAGTTGGCAGTGACCTCAGAGGTCCCTTTTTTCCAAACCCTTTGTTTTATAGAGGAAGAATCTGAAGTGGAGAGAATTCAAGAAATTTTCCCCAGAGTCAGGCAGAAGTAAGAGCAGAGCTCGGCTCCCCACTTGGGGACCGTGGGCCTTCTTTCTTTCCAAACCTCTTGTTTTCAAATCATAATAGCTGGTTAAATCTAATTGTTCTTCCTTAGCATGCCCCCCAGGTAGATCACAGGGACAGAAAGAGACAGATACAGCCTAGCCCCCTGAGTGAGGGGGAGCCATCAGTAGAGAGCTTTTCCACCAATCCCAGGACTAAATATAAAAGCACATTATGTGGATCGTTTTTCTTTCACATGAAGTGGCCTACCATATCTAAAAGGACAGAGCCTGCACATAAATGTGCAAGGGCACCACAGCCTGTGTGTTTGACCTCTAGTTGTGTAGGCATGGTTTGCTGTGCTTTGGTCTTACAGTCTCTGACTAAATGCTTCCCATTTGGCCTTGTCTTTATGATCTCTCTTCTCTTTGTTTTTAGCTTCAGAAACCACTAATGATATGGCAGTGGATGATGTGGTTGAGAATCATGTTGCAGACCAACTGTCATCAGACATTGCATCAAATGTGATGGATTCTGAATTTTCACCACCTTCTTCTCCAGTCAGTTTATTGGAGCGACCAACCAATCATACAGAGGCCCTTGGCCATGATCATTTAGGAACTAATGACCTTACTATGGGTGGATTTTTAGAAAATCATGAGGAACCAAGAGATAAAGAACAGTGTGCTGAGGATAACATACCAGCATCTTCACTCAGCAAAGGGAAAAAGTTGATGCATTGCCGAAGTCACGAGGAGGTCAACATTGAATTAAAAGCACAAATAATGAAGGAAATTCGAAAGCCAGGAAGAAGTATGTGCTAGTTCAGATATACCTTAAATGTGATGGAATTTTATATGACTATAGAGGACTATAATCTATTTGTGACATATCTAAATCTATCTCAGTACTGAACAACTTTAGAGCTTAATGATTTTCATTGCCTTTTCAGTTCCATTTTGAATGCAAAATCACCTCTCCAGGAATTGAAATTCCTCTCCCAGTGTACAGATGTAATTCTAGCAAAACTGTGATTTTTGCATTGTGTATTTTTTTATTTCAGTCAGTGAGCAGCAAGCATTTATTTGAAGGTTACCTGTACCTAAGATAGTGCTTTATGTGTTTGTTGGCTACATTAGGGCCAAGGTCCTGTATTACTTAAATCTTTTTGTCTCCCATCTCATAGTGCTATGTACATATTGTAGACATTTAATAAATGTCTTTTGAAGTTGAGTACCATGATAAAGCTTGAGCATAGGGATGTAATAGTGTTTTAGCTTAGAAAAAGTTATGTGTGGGGAAAGGAGGCGGCATTTATTGCATGTCTTCTTTATGCTATGCACTTTGCAATTACTGTCTTATTTGATCCTCTTGACAACTCTGAGAGGTAGGTGATATTATGATCCCCATCTTATAGTTGAGGAAATTGAGGCAAAGAGGTTAAATGACCTACTCAGGTTCACATAGTCCAGTAGATATCTGAGGTGTCATTTTTGAATGCAGGTCTTCTTGACTTAAGGCCCAGTACTTTATTCACTACATCAAAGATAGTATGTAGATATTTAATGGAAATTATTTTAACTTTAAGTTCATCATAGTTAACTTATTCATTCATTCCATAAACATTTATTGGGGACCTGCTATTTGTAAAATTTTGGAAAGTAACAAAAATATATGCAATTATTTGCCCTCAAGAAACTTAAGGTCTACTCCATCATTTGAAATCCCCCAAATCTTTTGAAAATACATTCTCTACCTCTCTCCCACACTCAAAATTTGCTTAATTTTTTTTTTAACAGTTGAGAAATACTTGAGTAAAGAAATTATATCTTGTTTTAGTTGGACATACACGGCTGTCTACGAAATTGATGGCTTTAGACCCATTACTTTGCTGTAGGGGCCATCTCAAAATATTAATATTATATAAATTACTTTCTTCTTGTGCACATTTATTTTCCTTAACCATACATGTATGGTGTGCATTATGAATCATAAATCAAAATGCTAACATTTTTATCTTCATATTTTAGTATGTCAGTATTTCTTTGTAAAGCAAGCACCTACAAAAGATAATTTAGCAAATGGTTACCTACATGAAAACCATTTACTGAAATGCTTTTTTTTTTTTTTCTTAAAGAATATGAAAGAATCTTCACATTACTGAAACATGTTCAAGGCAGTTTGCAAACAAGACTAATATTTTTACAGAATGTCATTAAAGAAGCATCAAGGTATGTAATCTTGGAACGACAAAACTGTCAAACAAAAAATGACTGCCTAGCTTATGTAATTCTAAGGAGGATTGATTTTTGGTATTTGCACATGCATTCTACATATAGACTCCCATATATGGACATCTTTTTTGTTTAATAAAATTTTACCAGTTAAAAGAAAGCATTCAGACTCTTTAGAAACCATGAAATAAATGCTTTTATATGTAAGCAGACTTTGAGGAATTTGGACTAACTCATCTCTCCAGTCTGTTGCTTTATCTTTGTTTCTTCAAGTTTTGATTTTTCTCATATATTGTAGTTATATAATCATAAATGCTGCAGATTAGAAATAAGACATTGAATGGAATGTTATATAGGTGGGAACCTGTCCAAATTAAGTGGACTAATGTGGTACAGCTAAAATTCTGGCTGACCTACAAGTGTAAAAACAGTGATGAGAATACTGTATATCACATTATTGTCATTGATATAGTTACATGAATTAAGAAAAGTTTATATGAATGGAATAAAATAGATCAGTTGAATTAATTTAAAAATCATTGTATTTTAAACCTGAAAGGAATCTTGGTGACCTCTGCGCTGCCCAGAAAATGATTTTAGAGAAAAAGAGCATCTTTTTGTTGGAAGATAGCTTGTTTATAGAGTGAAGGCCATGGCACTGGACCTAGAGGTCCAAGAGACCTGGACTCTGGTCCCAGCTCTCTCTTTGTGATCTTGGCCAAGTTTCTTCACTTTTTCCTCATCTAGAAAATGAGGGAGCTGGTCCTGGAATCTATGCTGGACTTGCAGCTTAAGTATTTCATTTGCTTTTTTGATTCTTAATACTCCCCACTCCCTTTGAGGTGCCTGGCAGTTGATAGAGTCTCACTCGGCCTTATTTTTCCTCATCTACAGATGAGATGAGATGATTCCTTACAGCAGCTGTGATCCCAGACTTGTAGATCATTTAAGATGAAGATGATAATGGGTCCCTTATGGTTTGGAAGATTTGAATTTATTGCCATTTGATCTAATTATGTTAACCTTGCCAGTTTTAGAATGTTTTTTTTTTTTGTTTTTGTTTCTGTATTTAATTGTACTAATGCTCATTTCATTTTTCTTACCCTATTAATGTCCATGCTTTACGTATGTTCGTATCATTGACGTATGCCAAGAAGATTGATGTTTCAGTCTTTTTTTTGGGCCCCTATTTTATGCCATATTCTTAGAAATAATGTTTACATAAGTTTATTTGGTTTTTATTAAGTTAGCCTCCAGGTTTAAATGATTATTTGGTCATTGCAAAGCCTGATGTCTTATCTTGATAGTAGTTTGTCACAGTTGTTTTTATACTGATGCCTCTGAAGTCCTAAAATAGGCCATTTTGAAAAATATTTTTCTACTTGTAATGTCATATTCCTTAGCCCCTTTTGTTTTGTTTTTTCCCATACAGGTTTAAAAAGCGAATGCTAATAGAGCAATTGGAGGGCTTCTTGGAAGAAATTCATCGCAGATCAAATCAGATAAATCATATTAATAGCAACTAAAAAGAAACTAGAATGTGGCCACCTTTTTTCCCTCCCTCCCCCCCAAACACAAAGTAAAACTATGACTGAAGGAGTACACTGCTGTGATCTTTGCATTCGTTTTTGACAAGCACTGTTGGCTATTTGAAATACTAAAAGCAGCAAGCCTACAGATCCTGTTTTCATCATTTTACAGTGACCTTTCTTCATTTTGGTTTATTTTTGTAATGTGAAAAGTATCACTCAAGAACATTTTTATTTAACAAACTATAACACAAAAAAAATCCCATAGAAATTCTTGCTTGTCATTGACTCTTGCGTGTCAATTTCCCTCAGGTTCTATTTTCTTAATCCAACCTTCAAAATTGTCACCTCTGTTAAGGTTGAATTTTGCCAAAAAAGGAAAAAAAAAGAAAAAAAGAAAAGAAAAAAAGACAAAAAAAGAAAAGTTACTTTGTAATTTTTTGGGGAAAAAGCACATACATAAAAACAAGGTAATGTTTTGTATATACAGTTATTTTGGATATATTATTGTAAGTTGTACAAATGTATTTTGAAGAATATTTAAGAAAAGCACTTTTGTTATTCCATCAATAAATGCTCTATTTTAATCTTGTGTGTTTTAGGAAGTAGTCAAATTTAAAATAATCCTTTTAAGGAAAATTCTTGATCAGCATAATTTTTAAGGCATCACCTTTTTAGTATTAGAAATATTATACTCTTTGAAGTTTGTGTTTGTTAGAGTTCAGCATAGTCTTATTGAGATCCTTGCAACATATTTACATAATCTGATTGTTTCATTAGAATATTGACCTAAACATAATTCCATTATTACTCCATTTCCATATTACAGGAAAAAAACTACACCTGTGGCACACAGGTAAACATATAATTAGGACCAGAGAGATGGCACAGGAAAGAATGGCTGAAGGAATTTAAAAAATAAAAGCTTGGAGTTATAATTAATGGCTCTTATACTTCCCCTCGGCTCCTTATCCTTTGTTTAGAAATGGCTGTTAACTATGAAAGGCTGGAAGGCAGATATTTGGAATACATCACACCTCATATGTTAGTTCAGATATCTAGTCAGTCTTTTGAATTGAAGACTGGAGGGGGTCCAGTTGTTTAAGGCAAGAGCTTCAAAGATTGGTGTAATGAAGAAAAGGATCTAATCTTCCAGCAGTCTATTAAATATTAAGCTTGAATTCTAGAGGAATTGAGACATTTTCAGATTATTCTCCCATGTTTGAAGTTTGGTGGCCACTAAAACTGTGGTTCATTGTTAATGGTCCCCATGTGTCTTTAATAAGTCAAAAGCAAAAACGAAGTTGATGGGTAAAAGAAAAAATCAGTGCATGATAACATACTGTTTTATAAGAGTTTTCAGGTTCATTTAAATCATACACCTTGATCCTAGAAGAATTTAGGTGTAATAAAAGTAGTCACAATTTCATTGAGGAGAAGAAAGCTGAATGGATAGAGGGAAGTGAAGAAACCACCTTGGAGACTTATTATTCTAGGGGATTTGTAACTCTTCCAATACAGAGGACAGAACCTGTGAATAAAAACAAATACTTAATACAATGCTAGTTATTATCTTTCTAGGCATTTAAAAACCCTTGGCCTATACAAAATGTCTGTCATTAAAATAGCATCTAATTCAGTAAGTTGAGAAGTTAGTCACTTAAAATCTTTGCAGAATGAAAACCAAGCTATTTAAGTCTCAATCATAAACTCTTGAGTATGAGATGGATAGACTAAGTGAAGTCTTCTAGTTAATATTCCTTAATCAGAATACCTGGGGAACAGATTCATTTCATTTTGGTCTTCAATAACTGATCAATTAAACATTTTTTCCTCTATGTTCAGTATGTCAGTTCTGCTTTTATGTTATTTGTTGGAAGATGAGTTAAATCGTCACACTCAATTTAAATTAGATTAGCTGGCTCTCCCAAGACTGTCACTAGCAAAAGGATCTCTCTTTCCCAGTCCCCCCTCATTCTCTGTTATCTGCTTTGCCTCTCTAGGTCAGTTCAGTCTATGTGTCCTCCTCCTGTATCCAGTGCTCGTGCTGCTGCCTCAATGCCTTTTTGTTGTGTCTCTCAGTGGTGTTAGGAGAGAGTTGAATAAATTAATTTATACTATATTCGGTCTTAACAAGGCTGAAGATATTTCTACAGGGATATTTGCATTTTATCAAGCTGCAATCTCTTAAGACAAAGGAGTGGATTCTTAATTGTGGAATTTTAATTATCAGCAAATGGAAGAATAAAGAAGTAATTTTGGCCCCTGAATTCAGTTTGTAAAACTGACCTCAAAGATTTGATTGTCCTCAAGTTTAGTCCTTTTTGTTATGTTTCATTTATTTTCATGGCCATTGCCTTGTTTTGGAACTCAGTTTCAAAAGCCCTGATAAAAGTGATCAGTTTAGTGTACTTCTATATAGAATAATATTGTTGTTGTTAAATTATTTTAACCTAAAACAGTGCAATTAGGGCAAATTCCTCTACCACTTTTACTGTCTCCTTCATTAGAACTTTTAACTATCAACTTGAAGTTCTAGCAAAGACCTTTTTTAGAGGCAATTGTTAGGGGTGTAGGGAGAGGGAATAATTGAATCTAAAAGCGCCTCAATGTATATTCATTGTTTTTTGGCTTTTGAAATGACCGTTTAAACTCTCAGGAAATTGCCTTTGAATTAGAATTATATTCACATTGCAGTTCCTGATTAAAACAGTGATTTTTGGCATCTCATCAGATACTTGAGGCAACACTCTGTTCTTCTACAGATCTTAAAATTTTGATGACATTTTTGAAAAA
>JAJPUD010005638.1:118787-151159 GCA_023553655.1 Myrmecobius fasciatus | reverse complement strand
TATTTAGCATGTATTAGATTACCTGTCATCTAGGGGTGGGGGGTGCGGGGAAGGAGGGGAAAAGCTTGGAAAAAAAAGTTTTTGCAAAGGTCAAAAAAAAGGAGTTAGGGGATTTATGTTCTGATTATCAAACCTTTGTAAGGCAAGCAATAAGGTGAAAAGATTGTTTTAGGGAGCAACTGATTTCTGTGAAGAGAATAGCATCTAAAGAAGTTTTTTTTTTAAGCAAGAGTATTTTCAAAGTTCTGATCTTTCATTTTGGAGACTCAAACTTAGTAGGGATAGAAAGATAATCCATTGTTTAATCTAAGCTTTTGTTTGACAAGCTAAATTATCCTTGAAATTATCTTGATGGCTTGTTATATGATTAGTATCCAATTCAATTTAAAAACAACAAACTCTACCATAAAATGTGGTTACTTATGATATAGATCCCTTAAACTTTATTCAGCTCAACTATTAATCCTCAGATATTTAACATTTTTATGAATTATTTAGATAAAGGCATAGAGGGCATATTGGTCAAATGTACAATTGACTTAAGTGGAAGAGGGAGCTACCACACTGCATGACAGCCTCCAAAAAGACTTCCACAAGAGAGCAATGGGATCAATCTAATAAGGTGAATTTAAAGTTTTACACTCAGATTTTAAAATATCACCATCACAAGGACAAGATAGGAAAGGCATGATGACATAATTTGTCAGAAAAGCATTTGAGGATTTTAGTGGACTACAACCCAACTTGCTCTATCAGTATGAAGTGATAGCCCAAAAAGTGAATATGTTCTTAGACTGAACTAAGAGAATACTGGCTTTTTAAAATAAGATGATCATCATCTTGTACTCTGGTCTGGTCAGACCACATCAGGAATATTCTGTTCAGCCCTAATTGCCACAATTGAAAAAACATTGACAAAGTAGAGTCCAGTCAAAGGAAAACAACCAGTATGGTGAAGGCTTTCCAGCTCATGAAATATGAAAACTGATCCAAAGAACTAGGAATCTTTAACCCTGAGATAATAAAACTCAAAAGAACATGAAAACTGTCTTCTAATCTGTAAAGGGTTATCATGTGGAAAAGAAAGGAGATTTGTTCTATTTGGACTCATGAAAAAGAACCAGGAACAACAAGTGAAAGCTGCAAAAAGACAAATTCACCCTTAACATTAGGGAAAACTTCCTGACAATCAGAAAAGTCCAAAAGTGAATTGGACTTCACTGGGAGTTAATGGGTCTCCCCTCATGTAGGTCTCCAGCAGAAACTGACATGTTAAAATGGGATTCTTTTTAGTTTTGGGGGGACCCAAATAGACAACACTGTCCTCATTTCTAGCATTACAATTTTGTGAAAAATACTTCTTTCAAATATAAAAAATGAACTTATATACTTTTTAAAGCATAAATTCAACAAGATTCTAATCAGGTTGTCTTTTTATATAGCTTCTTTTTGAGGGGAGGCTATTTTTCCAGGGTCAATTGAGGTTACGGTTGACCTTGAACCTCCCAACTCCAGGGCCAGTGTTCTATCAACTTTGCCACCTAATTGGCCCTTTATTTCTTCTTTCCTCAGGAAAGCAGTAAATTCTGAGAACTGTGTGAAGCAAATTGGAAGAAATTAATCCTAGAGATGGTAATTTAGGAAGTGTTAATCAGTTTGCATTACACGATTTGGAGAGTACTTAGCATAGTGCCTGGAACACATTTGGTGCTCAATTAATGTTAATTTTCCTCCCTTCCTTTGCATTGTCCTCAAGCAGAAATAAGGATAAGTTAAAAGGTTGTATTTTTCATATAAGATATTTTCATGTTCTTTTTTATTTGTTAGAAATCAAATCTTGATCTTGAGATCAAATAATAGCTTTTTCTTACTGTTTATGCTACCTTGGAATCATTTTTTTCCTCCAAAGTCCTCTATAGAAATGAAAAAGTAGAATCTATATTCTGGATGTGAGCATCTGTGAGAACTGTTCCATAAAATGTTTAGTGAGAAAGATAAATTGTCTTTACTCTTTAGCAAAAACTTGGAGAGGGGAAAAAAGAAACTAGATTGTTGTTCAATCATTTCAGTCACATCTGACACTTTGTGACTCCATTTGGGATTTTCTTGGTAAAGCAAAAAGAGAATCCACAGCTAGCAAGTGCCTGAGGTCACATTTGAACTCAGGAAGATGAATCTTCTGTGTACCATGACACCACCTAGCTGTGATAACTAGATTAATCCATTTAAAAATAAAAATCTGTATATCCAGACAATAAAGTATACGTATGCCTTCAAATAAACACAGAATAACTTGCACAGTAAATTAATATTAGCCTCAATTCTTTGGACCATTCTGTCAAAAAATGGTTGCATTTTCTTTCCACTCTGTTCTCATCTTCTGAATCCTCTTTTTTGTCTCCTCTCAGGGCTTTTATTTCCTCTCACATGTGGAAGAGTCTAATAGTTTCCAGCACATAATGTTGCAAAATGCTATTGAAAAAAAAGAAAATGAATGGGATATAAAACAAAAGACCTCCATAAAATAAGAGTTAAAAAAGACTCTAAAACAAAGTAAATGTAGTTTTAAAAATGAAATTATTAACTTCTAAATGAAGTTTGTTAAGTGGGGGTCAGAATGGCTGTCAGCAATTTCTTCCTAAAAGATTTTTAATATATACTTTTATGTATTTTGATATACATTTTATATTTATTATATAGTCTGCTATCACAAAATTTTAATTACAGTAGATTTCAGGAGCTAATATTCAGAATGACATTTGTTACTGTATTTATTGGGAAAGGTGAAAAGAGACATTTGGCAGAAAGAGCTGGCTCAACATACTTGGAGAAAATATTTAGAAATATGATTTCAAGTTGGCCCAACAGGAAGGAAGAACTTGGAAGAAGTTTTTAAGACATAAAATATCTGATTCTTCACAGAAACAGTCAATTTCCTAATAGATTTCCTCAATTCAGAGTTCAAATAAGGTTCTTTGTTCCATTTATTAGTATTGAGGTATAGGTTTTATTTAAATCACTGTACAATAAAAATCATTCATTATCTTTTCTCCTAAATTCACTCCCCTCCCCCTGCTTCTTCACTGCTCTGTTACTGCCAATGACACTAATTCTTCCAGTTACCCGGCTTTGCAGCTTATGATTCATCCTGGACTCTTCACTCTCACTCAACACCACTCCACACATATACAAATATCCAGCTGGTTGGTGATTCTACATCTTCATTTCTCATGTCAATTGTCTTCTCTCCCATCACACCACAAATGCCCTAATTGATGTCCTTATCTCTCTAACCAAGACCCATCCCAATAGCCTGAGCAGTTTCCCTGCATCTCTTCTTTCCAAGCCACTTTTTTTTTTTTAACAACACAACTGTCAAATTCATATTCTTAAAGTACAGTTTTAACTGTCATTTCCTTCATCAAAAAGCACTGGTGTTTCTTATTGCTTTTAACTTAAAATACAAATTTTACCATCATTTAATGCCCTTTATGATCTTCCTCCAACCTATTTTTGACTGGTTACATATTAATCACTCTCATTCCACTCTCATTCAAGCCAAGCAGACCTATTTGCAATTACACACATACAGCATTTTACATCTCTTATGTCTAAGTCTTTGTATGTGCTCTCTCATAGTTAGGATACTTTCCTCAGCAGTCCTGACAATTTCTATCTTTCCTTAAGACCTAAATCTCTTACAAGAAGTTTTTTCTGTTTATATTCTCCCTAAAATAAATTACTATATGTTTTTGATATGGTTACCTATCATTTTAGGTGCTGACTCCCCCCAACAGAATATAAATTCACCAAGGGCACAGCCTGCTTACTACTTTTTTTGTTCAGAATATCACACAGTTCTGGCCCATCATAGATGCCAGAAATCGTTGTTGAATTGAATTATAGTCACATGTTGCTCATTTGAGGCTTCCAAAAGGATTCTGAGGTCAAAGACTAGATGATATACTAGATGACAAAACACAGGCAGGAAAGGTTAAGTAGCAGGGTTAAGGTCACACTGCAAGTAGGTGAGAATAACCTATTCCAGATTGACTTATTGCAGCAGATAAGTCCTTGCCTCGGTTATAGAAGAAAAACATATGCTCTAATTTTTTTTTGCTGGATTTATTAAAAAAATCACCAATTATTGCCTTTTGACTTTTGGTTATACACAAATGAAATGACAGAATTAAACACTTTGGATAGAAAATGCTCATTAAAGTTAAAATCTAATTTACTGGTCAATATTGAACAAAAAGACATTTTACACAGGAAGGCCTGAAGGTAAATGGTTTAGACTCTGAGGTCAATACTGGAAGATAAGCATCTGGGAAAAGAATTCCTGGCTCTTACAACTCTGTGAGGTCAGGTCAAATTATTACTGTTTGCTTGTTTTATTTTATTTTTTTTTTAATGACTATTACCTGATGAAACTTTCAGTGTGGTATTTGACTCTTCCTTCTCAGTGGATAAGGGACACAAGAACCTTCCCTTAGAATATTTCTTATCAAAGCTAGTTTTGTGCATGTAATTGGCCCACTAAGTTGAAAAAGCCTCATAAATGTTTATTATTGATAAGATAAATTTCAATTATTTAGAGAATATTCAGTTTGCAAACTACTCATTCTCTTTTATTTCTCTCTTCTGACTGCAGTATGCTTTTTTGAATATGCACTGCTCATTAGTGTATCCATTGAAGATTAAAGATGCAATAAGAAAGAAGAGGGCATTTCAAATCTGGCACCTATCACAGTACCTAATACAGAGTAGGGGCTTAATAAAGATTGTTGCTTGACTGCAATCTTAATTCTGCAGTAGAATCACTGAAACCAGATCTATTTATTAGGCATCTATTATGTATTAGGTATTATGAAGAGGTTGGGATGGTTAAAATGAAATCCATAATCTGCAAAATCTATTTATTCACTTTTTCTCTTTTCATTTCATTCACCAAATTCATTTATCCATTGATTTTGATAATTGAATAGGTGAAGATGAAATTCCCTGAAGGTTCTCAGAAACCTCAGCATTGTATGACGCTGAATTAATCCCTCTCCTGAATTATAAATCCAATTATAATCCAATACTGGCTTTATTCATTAAAGTCAGAATTAAGATTCGGAATAACTCAGAAATGACTCTACCTTACTTTTTTTTTTAGATTTCCAAGCATTTGACTAGTTTATCCTCTTTTTCTTTCCCACCTTTAAATCTTTAAACTTTTAAATTGGGGAAGGAGAAAATGACTAAAAGATTGCATTCATCATTTATTAAATGTGTTACTGAGGAAAATAAAATCCATCACATTTGGCTCTAGAATCAAATATTTCATGTTTTAAAATTTTATTTTTGCTTGTTCTAACAATTATATAATCATTGTGCATAATTAGTATAGCTACATGTGAATAATTTATACATAAGGACATACATACTGAGAGTATGAGCTCAAAAACTTTTTTCTGATTATTTGAATGAAATGATGATTCTCCAAAATATCTTGGAGATTACTGCCCTAGCGTAATATTTCCTGGGATGTTTGACAGATCAAACTAATAAGTTAAGGAAAAGCATTTCCCATATCGATGGTCAGGGGTACCTCTATTTTCGGATCTTTTTCTACTTTTTCTATTCACTATCTCCTTACCCCAACTAATTCTAATCTGTACATGTACCTTCCAGGTCATAACTTTGCTTGGAGCTTGCATTGTAAGTGAAAACTCAGTCACATTTTATCAGAATACTTGTCCTCTTCTCTCTTCATTACTACAATCATCCCTTTCAAACACTGCCTTTCCTCTACAAGCTTTCATTCTCCCCAGATGTATTCTGACAAATTTTGCCAAGGTGCTAGCAAGTACAAGGTTGAGAAATATTAAACCCAAAAACTCTTGTGAGTTTGAAAATTTGGATATAATCTCACAAAATTTATCAGACTCCTGGAATAACTCCATTCTTTGTGAAGATAATCAGTGCAAAAATACATTGGCAACCTTAAAATTTAAAAGATATCTTCTCACTCTTCCCAATTTCTTGATGTCCCAGAACAAGAATAACCATATTTCCTCCAATGCTTTTAATCCATAGCTCTTCAAACAATATTATTATCAGACAGTCATTATGAACAAACTGGTTATCAGGAAACACTGGATGTCTCACATCAGGAACTAATACAAGTTAAGAGAAGAAACTCAGCAGTTCCTGTTAATAGCACCCAAATATAATCAAAGATTCTATGGCATAATCTTTCACTTTCTAAAGGACCATGAAAAGAATCTTTTAAAAAATTATATATTACCTTTTATGGAAATCATCACATTACAAATGACATTCCAAAATCTCCATATTTTAAAGAGGAAATCTTAATTCTTCTAGGTCAGATTTTCTACTTGACTTGTGGAAAAATGACTGCAGTTAGGAATAGAAGAAAATCCTTTCAATGTAACCACCTGCAGAAAAGCACTTTAAATAATGAAAATTCTCTCTCACTCTCCTTAAATTTTGTCCTTTCACCTTTCAGTGACTTAAAATTTCTGTACTTTCTGATATGACCAAAACAAGAGGACATGCTTTTTTCCTCAGTTATCTAAATTCCATAAGTTGCTCCGAACTTCATCTGTTTGTAAGCATCCAAATTCCCTGTGTCAATACATGATCATAAGATACTCTTCTAGGGTCATGAGATTTTTTTAAAAGGCAAAATCCATGATTTATTTTGTTGTTGTTTTTTAACTTAAATTCGCTTAAATCTAGTAGGTGAGAATACTAAAAAAAATTATAAAGTAAAATGTAAAACTACAATAAAATGATTCTATTCTGTTTTTTGTAAGTTATAAGAGGTGGCAGACTCCAAATGCAGAATGAAGCAAGGCCAATGCTGAGATTTCTTTTGCTTCCCTGTATACATTGGTTACAAAGAAAGAAAAGTCCTATGGTGGTGGTAGTCGGGGAAAAAATCATTGGGAAATAATAATGATGTAATTTTAAAAAGCATATCAATAAAATATTTTTTAACATTGCAATTTCAGGGAGGAGAATGAAATTTCCATTTGGGGTAGAAATGAAATCAGAGAAGATTTCATGGAAGAAATGGCTTTTTGGTTTAGTCAATGAGGATGAGTAGGGTTACAACAGGCAAAAATGGGGAAGAGAGTATTATTGGCAGATAGGAAATGTAGGAGTAATTCAGGCCCTCCAATTTAGTGAGTACTACTGTGATTAGAGCACTGTTGGAAGAAAGTGGCCTCATAGGAGATGAGACTGGAAATATAGGTTGGGCCAGATTAAGAAGGGCTCTGAATGTCAATTGAAGAAGTTTGAACATTTATACAAATAGCTGTAATTCAAGGTAGAATTTTCTAAGAAAAATATGACCTAGATATTCCTATTAATGCCACTCCTATCCACTTGACTTCTCAATTCTTTGTTCTTTCCCAATTCATGAATTTCTGCACCCTCCAATGGAGCCTCATATGAACATGGAAACATCTTCAGTCAAAGTAGACTATCTGACCCCTCTATTATAGAGGGTGAATTCTCCTGCTTACAAGGCATTGCTCATATGGTTTCCTATACATGTGTTACCTAGACCCCATTTCAGATAGCTGACATCCCACCAGCTTTCAAGACTCATCTCTATAGCTACTTCCTCCAGAAAGTCTTACTGATTTCCTCTGACAAAAAGTGATTTTTCCTACTCAGAAATATGGTGACACTTTTTCCTCTCATGTGGTTATCATGATCTGTTTTGTTTAATTAATAATAATAAATAACAAGCATTTATATAGCATTTTAACACTTGCAAAGTGCATCATACACATTATCTTATTTGAGCTTCAACAACCTTACAAGGTAAGTGCTACAGATATTATTATTTCCCATTTTATGGATTAGAAAACTGAAAGAGAGATTAAGTGATCTGTCCAACATTTCAGAGTAAATGTCAAAGACAGGATTGGAATCTAGATATTCTAGGTTTCAACTCCAATATACATTATATTCTCCTTCTATACAACTAATTAGGAAATGGGAGAAGATAATACTTAACAAAAAGGGTTGTTGGATCAAATATGTATAAATTCACTATTGACCTCTCTGCCATGCAAACATCATTGAGACTTTGTCTCAACAAAAACATTGAGAGTGTGTGTTTGTGTATGTGTGTGTGTATATACATTTTAAAAACTAAGGATACATATATCACTAGTAGGAAGAATATTTTGAATTAATTTCCTGGATTTGAGAGTCTGTTTCCATAGCAACAAGAAAGAACATGGATCTTTAAATTCTAGGGCAAATGCATCAAACATTTCATATATCTAGTGATTTCAGGGTATCATTTAACTCACCAAAAAAGAAAAGATAGGCAATGGTGTGAAGCCTATCCAAATACTGATTTGTTTAATTTCGTTAGGTGCAGGAGAGACAAATGAAAGAGAAGCTCCTGTAAAAGAGGCATATCTAAAATCTACACTGAGGAAGTCTGAAATACAACTATCAGAGGTGCTTATCTTATCAAAGAAAGTGTGTTTGACTTTACTTCAGAGATTATTAACCCTATAATTACTAAACAGGACTGAGCTACAGAAATACTTTTTTTTTAAACTTCCATTTTCCTGTTGAATTGAAGCAGTTTTTATTAAATAGCAAAAATAGTTAATCTAATAATAACAATAATAAATAACTACTAGTCCTAATAAAATAATGTTAGTATGATGCTTTGCAGTCCTTAAAATTCCACATTCATCTGGAATTTTAAGGATTGCAAAGTGTCAATCTAATATTATTTTATTTTTACAACATCTCTGCCCTGGGAGGTAGATGGTATTATTATCCCCATTTTATGGATTAGGAAAATGATATTAAGTGACTTGCTCAAGGTCACAACACTTATAATTATCTGAAGCAGATTTGCACATAGGGCTTTCTAAATCAAAGTTTCATGCTCTATAAATCACACTGCCTAGCTGCCAATGTTATGTTCTTAATTGAAATGTAATAGCCTTTCTTACTCCAAATCTGATAAGTTGCTCACAAGATCTGATGAAACTTTACATTTAAGGGTTCTGATAAAGGTCTCATCTCTAAAATATATAGAGAATTGTCTCATATTTATAAAAATTCAAGCCATTCTCCAATCAATAAATGGTCAAAGGATATGAACAGACAATTTTCAGAGGATGAAATTAAAACTATTTATAGTCATATGAAAAGGTGCTCCAAATCACTGTTGATCAGAGAAATGCAAATCAAGACAACCCTGAGGTACCACTTCACACCTGTCAGATTGGCTAAAATGACAGGAAAAGTTAATGATGAATGTTGGAGGGGTTGTGGGAGGGCTGGGACACTGATGCATTATTAGTGGAGCTGTGAACGGATACAGCCATTCTGGAGAACAATTTGGAGCTATGCTCAAAAAGTTATCAAACTGTGCATACCCTTTGACCCAGCAGCATTTCTATTGGGCTTATATCCCAAAGAAATCATAAAGGAAGGAAAAGGCCCCACATGTGCAAGAATGTTTGTGGCAGCCCTTTTTGTAGTGGCTAGAAACTGGAAATTGAATAGATGCCCTTCAATTGGAGAATGGCTGAATAAATTATGGTATATGAATATTATGGAATATTATTGTTCTGTAAGAAATGACCAGCAAGATGATTTCAGAGAGGCTTGGAGAGACTTACATGAACTGATGCTGAGTGAAATGAGCAGAACCAGGAGATCATTATACACGGCAACAACATACTATATGACAATTAATTATGATGGACATGGCTCTCTTCAACAATGAAATGTTTCAAACCACCTCCAATTGCTCACTGAAGAAAGCCGCATACACCCAGAGAGAGGGATGTGAAATGTGGACCACAACATAACATTCTCATACTCCTTGATTGATGTTTGCTTACATTGTGTTTCCTTTATCTGATATATCGTTTGTGTAGATAAGATTTTTCTTGCACGACAATGATAAGTTTGGAAATATGTATACATATATTCGATTTGCCAATATTTTAACATAATTAACATGTAGTGGATATCCTGCCATCTAGGGGAGGGGTGGGGAGTTGGGGGGAAAAATTTATAACGGAAAGCTATGTAAGGGTTATTGTTGAAGAATTACCCACACATATGTTATGCAAATAAAATAAAATTTAAAAAAAAAAAACAAGATCTGATGAAAATTCACAATGAGATTTTTCCCCTCTCTCAGTAATCATTTCTTGTCTCATTTGCTTGCTACCTTGGGTAGAACTGCTTCCTTACCAGCACTAGCTGTGCTAATGTAATAATTGATGCAAGTTTAGAAGCAGGATTAGAAATTTAAGAAAATAGGATAAATTGGGAAGAAATCTTGACTTGGGAGTCAGAAGATCCAGGTTGGAGTTCTCAGTTCTCTACTCTTTAGAATACTTGAATCATAGATTTGTCACTGAGAGGGAGCTAGGTCCAATTCATTATTTGAGAAATGAGGTAACTAAGGCCCAGAGAGGTGATTTAATTTGTCTGTATAGTTAAGTAAAAAAGATAGAATTTGGACCTGGGTTCTTTGATTCCAAATTTGGTGCTCTTTCCACTTACTATAGATGAAAACTTGATTAACTATCTTCTCCATAAAACAAATAAAAAAACAGAATCATAGATATGGAAATGGAAGAGACATTTAATTCAAGCCCCTGAATGGGAGATGAAGATTTAAAGTAGCTGACTGACTTGCCCCAAGTCACAAAGTGCCAGAATTATAATTTGAATCCAGGTCCTCTAATGCCAAATATAATACTCCTGTACCATTCTGTTTCTTACAGGGTTGAACTACACAACTTCATGTCCCTTTCAACTCTAAATGCTTTCAAAATTGCAAAATGACATGTTTGTTAGGACTACTGTCTAAGAAGATAATTTTGGTTTGATATAGTCAATCAAAAAAATATTTGTCCACAAATTACTTATGAGAATGTTGTTGAGAATCAAATGAGTTAACATTTGTAAAGCACTTAGCAAATGCCTCGTATATAACAGGTACTTAATAAATGTGTGTTCCCTTTCCTCTTCCCTCCCCTATACATTTTCATTAAGACAACATTGTATTTTAGCTTTGCCAACTAATTAGATTATATTCTGATGAAATGATGTCTTGAGGTCTCTGTCTCTCTACCACTAAGATGTGTCCCATGATCTTTCCCCATAAAACCTTGTATCCATGGTCCTAGATAGTTCTTTAAGTTCTTTTCCAACAACAATTTCCTGCATCACTAGAATTGGGAAAAAAAAAACAATAAGAACCCTGACCAAAGAAAGCTTCTATGGCTGCAGGGAAGATAAGAACACAAATTCAGAAGAGGATAGCAATAGCAAAATACCTCATGTATAGCCTCAAAGGGGAATATGAATTGGTCTCAAGCTCAAAATGTTCTCTTGGAAGAACTCAAAAATTTTTTTATAAATCCAGTAAGATAGGATAAAAACTGGGAAAGGCAATGAGAACTATGCAGAATTATGGGAGGGAACCTCAACAGCTTGGAAAAGGAAGCACAAAAATTGATTGAAGAAAACAACTCCTTAGGAAATAGATTTGGCAAAAAAAAAAAAAAAAAAAAAAAAAAAAAAGGAGGGGTGGAATTCCACTGAAGCAAACAACTCCTTTAAAAGTAGAATTGGTCAAATGGAAAAGGAAGGAAAAGCTAACTGAAGAAAATAATTCATTAAAATTTAGAATTGGACAGGTGAAAGCTAATGACTTAATGAAACATTAAGAATCAGTCACAAAGATATGATGTGATAAAGTTGTTAAAATCTTAAATTTCAAGTTTTCAATAAATATTTTAACTTTCAATGGAGTAGTAAATTTTACCATGAGATAGCAACAACATTAGACAAAAGTATTGTAGTAAAGTGATTAAAAATATATATTAAAGTAATGTCTGTGGGAAGGACAGATAAAGTAAAAAAGAGTGCACATGAATTAGAGATTGATATATGGAGTAAGAGAAGGATTGTCCAAAGGAAAGAGAAATCAAAATGAAGGACTGAATTAATGAAAGATGAGTTGTAACATACAGTAGGAACCATAATACATTCAATCTTAAGTAGAAAACTTATTTTCTCTAGTTTCTTCACAGTCTCCTGCCATTTCCATCCAAGAGTGTATAATAGCTAGCTGGTACTTAATTTTCAGTATGTGTATTGTATGTTGGAAATTGGCAAAAGAATACAAATCAGGGTTTAGTTTGTTTTGTTGATTTATGGACTTACAAAAATGTTGGAGAAAATGTTAACACTAAAATTAAATTTAAAAGTGCGGTCATAAAGATTGTATATGTGTGTGTTTTTATCTGTCAGTTGTTAACTACCAGTATAACTCCCTCCTTCAATCCCACTCTTTTAAAATATTAAATATTAGAAATTAAAGGGAGAAATCAAAAGTAAAAGGGCCAAGACCATATGTAAAGTTTGAATAAACTCCAAAAGTTCAACCAGGCTCCAAAATTTTCATTAGGTTTCTGTCCTATTTTTACTTAAAAAAAAAAAAAAGATGATAATGTATCTTCACTCTCTCAAGGCACAAGGCTTCAGGTGCTTAAGAAAAACAGCACTACTGTTAGAAAGACATTATTTTCCTAATTAAAAAAATTATCGTTGGTTCCAAAAACATAATTCCTTTAAAGACTCAGGTCCATATACTTATTAACATTGTTGTATTAATGTATAATCAATATTTCTCTTGTTATACTGTGTGCTTTGAATCTGCATTTGACATTTGAATTTCCTAGATACAGAAGACTGCAAGTCTGAAATACTAAGAAATATTGCTTCTTTAATTTACATAGAAGACATGGAAGCACAATGCAACATCCCATGCTGCCCTTAGGATGATTTCCTTATGATAAGATATGCACTGTTTTCTTATTCTATCCAGGTTTTGGTTATTAAACAGCTTACATATTATTAGTTATGAATGATTTCCTCTTTAGCAAGAAGTCCATTATCTATTTTAGGCCACTGTGAAATTTTCAAGGTAAATTTATATGAAATTTAATGTTTCAACAAAACTTTCTCCTGTTACATTAATATTTGCATCTCACCCCTTTTAGGAAGCAGAATAGTTTCTGTTTCCTATTTGCAATTTCCATATTTATGAATAAGAAAATTTTACTAAAACCTGGCTCTTGCCCCAAGATTTTTCCATGATATTAATATTAAACACAATATACACTACCTTCATAAAACTATTTAGAAGAATTTCTTGGCTTTCTCAAAAAATTTATTATTTGTTTACATGGAATTTTAATTTTATTCTGCCTTAGGTGGAATGTTAACTTTGAACACAATATTATACAAGATCATATGAGTTTTTAAAACATCTCTAATTGGTTCTGAATTCTGGTCCCTAATAAAGTTCTATTCTACTTCAGTTTATCTTCTTTGAGAAACAGAAATCAGATCAATGTTCTCCTAAATGTAGCCAAGAAATGTTTTCACCAAACCTGGAGGTGAACCAGTAATCATATATCAGCATATATTTCTTACATAGAGAATATGAACCATATACTCTAGAGCTGGATGAAACCTTATAGATCATCAGGTTCAATTGAGGAAACTGGCCCAGAATGTAATGTGATTTTCTAAGTGTCACATATATATATAGTAAATAACAGAAATTACATTGCAAATGAATGTTGGGTCTGGAGGACCTGGGTTTCAATCCTAGCTCTACTATTTACTATCAATGTGATTTAAATACTTAATTACCCAGGTCTCAGTTTACTTATCTATAAATCAGGGAATTGGATTAGGTAATCTCTACCATTCCTTTCAGCTTTATATCAATGATCCTATAAACCTTCAATTCTAAATGCAATGCTCTTTCCCCTACATCAAAGGTGATAAATGAATGATGAATGAAAATAAAGAGGAGAAAAAATCAAGAAATGATGGTTGGGAGAGAACCCAAATTTGGCTACCATTTTTCCATATTAGAGGAAATAATGTTCTGACAAACATGCATGAGAGAAAAATTTGGGGAGGTACAAATAAAACTGGACACCAGCTTATGAAACTATGTTCCTTGAGAAAGTAAAGGTACTCTAAATTAGGCAAGTGAGAGGAAAGGAGAGGGGGCAAGAAGAGACTATCCTTTATTCACACTAACTCCTGCCATCCCTTACTCTTTCACTAGGAAATAGCAATATTACAAAAGCAAACACAATCATGAAATTTTAGCATCCACATAGCCTGCAAATGCTCATCTTCCCACTCTTATCCCTAAGAACAGTAAAAATAAAATTTTGATGTCAAAATTGTACTCTGGAAAGAATTGGAAGGAACCACTATCCTGAAACAATGAAGTTGAAATAGGGAGTCTTACAGTTATTTCTTTCTTGAAATAAGTTGAGTTTCTCTAAGCTAAAATATTTTTTTTTAACAGGACTAACTCAGGGGCTATAATGCCCAGGCAAGGAAATGAACTATGAGTTTTTGCAGAAGAAAGGAGTGGTGGTGGAAGGGACTTGGCAGAGAAACATTCGTAATTTTTTGTAGAGTACTGCGAGATCAGGTTTGTTTAAAGGTAAAGTTTTAATCATATGCATAGCTTTTTTTCATTATTCTATTCTAACAGATTTTGGAAGGCAAGGCTTGGAAGAAATACTTCTCTGTAGAAGTTGATTACTCTTCAATTCAGTGATCCTAAACTCCAAGCTATTCCATAATAAAACACTCTCTCTACTCTGGGCATTTTTTCTGATTGTCCCTCATGCTTGCAATGTTTTCCCTCCTCCACTCAAATACTGACTTCCCTGGTTTCCTTTAAGTCTCAATTAAAATCCCACCTCCTCTCAATTGCTCTTATTTCCAGTGCCTGCCCAGGTGGTTAAGTGGATAGAATTCTGGGTCTGGAATCAAGAAGGCTCATCTTCCAGGGTTCAAATCTGGGCTTCAGTCACTAACTTGTGTGATTTAACCCTGTTTGCTTTAGTTTCTCATCCTTGAAATGAGCTGTGGAATGAAATGACTCCAGTTTCTGTGTCAAGAAAACCCCAATGGGATCATGAAGAGTAGAACATCCCTGAATAGCAAAAACAATAACAGTTATCCTATACAGTTTGCTTGTATATGTCCCTTTGCATGTTGTCCCCTGTTTCAGATTGTAAACTCCTTGAAGACAGGGACTATTTTTTCCTCTTTTGGTATCCTCAAGGCTTATCACAGTGTCTGATATATGGTAGGAGTTTAATAAATCTTTGTTATTTTTCAGTCATTTTTTTCTCTTTATATAATTAATACAAATGATTAGTTACACCTGGGTTCAAATTGTGCCTCAAATACTTACAAGTTGTGTGATCCTGGCTAAGTCACTTAATCTATTTGCCTCAGTTTCCTATTCTATAAAATGGGAGGTAATAATAGCACCTACCCCACAGGGTTGTGAAGATGAAATGAAATAATATATGTAAAGTGTTTTGTAAATCTTAAAGGACTATATAAAAGCTAGCTATTATTATTTTATATTTCTCTTGGAAACTCAGTGTCTTCAGATGTGGCCTAGAATAACAACAACAAAAACAAAAGTAATGATAATCAATGAAAAATAATAATAGCTGACAAATGAAATGGAACTTTAAAGTTTACAAATAACTTGTATATATCCTATCAACACTGTGAAGTTGGTAGTATTATTATCCTTATTTTACAGAAGAGGAAAATAAGTAACTTGCCCAGAATAATACAATGAGGTGGATTTAAATGTACCTGGTTTCTCATGTCAGTTTTATTTCCTTCCTCTATAAAGCAGCTGAGCTAAATATTATAGATGCTTTAAAAAAAAAGAGAGAAAAGAAAGACCTTATTTTCTTTGCATTATTCATTACCTATCTTAATCCTCCCCCTTCCTTTTTTTAATTGTGTCAGTGCAAATTAGTTTTCCTTTTCTGAAAATGTTTGAATTCCAGACTCCCAAATGGAGAACCCCATATTTTTTACACTAGAATTCATTTTATCTGTCAGATAAGACTTAGGGGAAAGTACTTTGAACCTTAATACTTGACACTTTAATCATTCATAAAATGAGCCTTTCCCCTTGGGATTCTGAGATAGGCCTCTGAAGTAAAAAGCCCAAAGATGCCATTTTCTAATGTCATGTCATGATCTGTGAACTCAGCATAATAGCACATAATGCATGCCAAGTGGAGCTGATTCTAACTCTACAACCTCTGCTGCATCTGGCTCTCTCTCCACTCATGTGCACATCACCCTAGCTCAGGTCTTTCCTGGACTTCAGCAACAACATTTGAACTGATCTCACTACCTTAAGACTCTTCCTTCTCCAGACCATCAACCACAAAAGCTGCCAAAATGAATTTCTTAAAAGTCAGATCTGACCTTGTGACTCCCTTTAATAATAACCCTTTAGTTTAGCTTTATAAAGTTCTTTACAACCCTCCTCAAATACTCCCTTCCATCTCTCTCACATCGTTCCCCTTTTTTACTCTTTTCAGGCTTGCCAAACTGAACTTCCTACTTTTTTTCTGGCTCAAAATGATACCTGCCATTCCCATGCCTTTCACTAGGCTACCCTCCATTCTTGGAATTCACCAATTCATTCTGCCTCTCAAAATCTATAGTTTCAATCAACCCTTACTTCAAACATGGCATACCCTCCCCCACAAAGTCCTTCCTGTTCCCCCAGCAGCTGGTGCCTCCCTCTGTATAAATTACCTTTTGTTTATTTTGTAAATGCTTTGCAAATTTTTTGAATATATTTATCTGATCACATTCTATCTTCCCTGATTAAAGATAAAGACAAAAATAAGTCTTTTAGGAGGTTATGTTCTCAGAGCCTAGTACAGTGCCTGGCATAATAGCCACATAATAAATGCTTGATTGATACATTAATTGGCATGCTATAGACCAGAATTTGATTCTCTATAAGTCTGATATGGAGTCCAACAGAAATGGTTTTGTTTTCAACAATTCTACAAATCTTGTATTATAGGTCTATATGACTGTGGTTGTCCTAACTGATATCTCCATTTCTAGTATACTCCCTGTCCTATTCCATCCTAGATTACATCAAATGATTAATCTTCCCAAATCACTAACTTGCATTTTAATTTCCCATCCACAATACCCCAACATCTAGCTGTTCTATTACAGCAATAATTTCCTATTGTTACAAGGATAAAGTTCAAAAGCTACAGCCTAGTTTTCAAGGTCTCATCCTATCTCACACTTCTCCCGAATATGAGCTTTTGCTGAAATCAAAATGGTACATTCATCAATAGAGCTAGAAGGAGTCTAGGTTATCTAAAAAAAAATCTCTCCTTTCACCTGTGGGAGGACTCAGGATAAGGAGGGTTAAATGACTTACCTGAAACAATTCATCCTGTAAGTGCAGTTATGATTTAAACGCAGGTCTAACACATTTTCTATGTACCATGCTGCTCCCCTTCCTCCATTAGCATTTCCCAAATAGCAGCTCATTGGCTGAAATGCCCTCATGTCATCTTCCTAATTATCAAAGCTTACTCTTTTCTAAAGGTCTAGCAGTAGTAGTGGTGATGGTAGCAGCAGCAGTAGTAGTAATAGTGGTAGCAATAGTGGTAGCAGCTAATATTCTTATGTTTTAAGGTTTGCAAAGCACTTTACAAATATTATGTCATTTGATCCTTAGAATAACCCTTGGAGGTAGGTGCTTTTAATTATCCTCATTTTGTAGTCAGGGAAATTGAGGCAAATAGATGTTAAGGGACTTGTCCAGAATCACATAGCTAGTAAATGTCTGAAATCACATTTGAATTCTGGTCTTATTGACTTCAGGTCCTACATTCAATACCTAACTATTAACAAATGCTTTGGTATAGATATCTCTAACCACCTCAGCCTATTGAAGCTATTTATCTCTCCTCTGACTTCTTGCTGTACTTGTCCATTTCAATACTATGCCCCTAAGCAAATCCTATGCAAACTCTAAAAGGAGTTGTTTATTAATGTCACTTACATTCTTTGTGCCTTCCCAAATAGTGTCTTACACATTAGCAGTCATGCCCATAATTAAAATAACTCCATCTATCTATTCTCATAAGGCACTTCCTCCTATATATGGCCTTTCATGATCCTCCCTCAACTTCCTGGTATTTGTGCCCTTCAATTTGTGTCAGTACCCCAGTATTTTGTAAGTTCCATGAGAGCTGGGTTTGTTTTATTTTGGTCTTTTTTTTTTTTTTTTTTGCTATGTCGCAATAGCCACTTAGAGTGCTAGGCCTACAGTTAGGAAATCCAGTCTTAAGCACTTACTAGTTCTAAGACTCTGGGCAAGTCACTTAAACCTGTCTGTCTTTAAAAAATTGGGATGGTAATAGTACCCATCTCCCAGGGTTATCATGAGGATAAAATTTGTAAAGTACTTTGCATATCTTAAACTGTCATATAAGTGCTAGTTACTATTATTATTAGACCCTGTACCCTAGCACAATACATATGTTTAATAAATTTTTTTAAATTAAATTGCATTCTCTCCCATTCTAAAGGGTCCCATTCTGTAGATAAACAGAAATGCAAATCATAAGGACATAGTAGCAAATACAGTACAATTAAAAGTTATATTCAGAGAAAAGTTTCTTCCATCTTTATGATTCTTCATTTATAAATAGGTGCCAATCATGAAGAAAGAATGGCAAATGTACAAATTTAACAGAATAAAGTTGGGATGCCCTTAAAAAGGCCAAAAAGGGTCTTAACTAGGAAGTTTTAGATCTACTATTCAAGAAGTAGATCTGAAAGCACGTGCTACATACATTCTTCCTGGCCAAAAGGCACATTCTTCTTTGCAGAGCTATAAGAATTGCTATAAAAATAAACATATGAAGAATTGTTAGGATTTCTTCAGGGCTATCTTACATGAAAGAATTAAAACTGGGGTGGGAGACTATTCACCACTTTGGATATAAGAAATCATCAAGATTTTAATTGTTTTACTATTCACAATCAACCTCTGAAGCCATGATTTTCTTCAAAACAAGCTTCCTATCTGTAGGATTCACATTCAAAGGCAATCAACATTTAATGAGAAGTTTTTTGCAATAGTACAAAGGATAAGTGGATAGAGAACTGATCATGGAGCCAATAAGACTTGGGTTTGAGTACCATCTCTGACATATACTAGCTTTATGACAGTAGGCAAATCATTTAATCTCTGTGCTTTTGTGTATTGTCTTCTCCATTGGAGTGTAAGTTTTTGAGGGAATACAAGTTTTTTTTTTCTAATTTGTATTAATATGTGCACCTGGCACATAGTAAATGCTTAATAAATATTTATTAATTTTTTGTCCATAGGAAGCTCTCTAAGACTATATATAAGCTACAGAGAAATTGAAGGCATAAATTGACAGAAGTACCTTGCTGGGAGCTCTTTACATTAATAATATTTATTATTGTTACATAATTAATATATAACATATATGATATATTATTGTTGTATGCTCATATATAATACATGTAATTTATTATTATATAATTTATAATGTGTTTTGTTGTTATATAACTATTTTATAATAAGATCCACTCTCCTTAGACTTCAGCATTTGTATAATATCAAAAATGCTATGAATACTCTGAATTAGTTTTACTACTATCCACTGTATCGGTAGAATGGGGAAGGGAAACAACTTTAAAAGTAACTGAATTTGACAACACTTTGAAATGACAACGCTAGGTCATATATCTGCAAAAAAAAAAAATGAATACATCTATGGGTAAAGCATTTTTATCCCATTTCATTTGTAGGTTTGAGTATAAATTTATGGACTCCTTGAGATAATTCTATATACCCTAGTCTACAGTCTCAGTTTGAGATCCACTGGTTAGGAAATCATTCATCTGCATATCCTCAAGGCAAGAACTTCTCTATTGCATTTCAAACTCTTTAAAATGTGTACTAGTTTAGGATTTCTATCTTTGTTATTATAATTTGGGTTGATTTTCGTGAGCATTTATGTTCCTAGGGAAAACATGGAATGTTATTTGCTTCAGGCAAATGCTTACATCCTTGTCCTTGTGTAGCTGGAAGAAGGAAGAATTGGTAATGAAAATATAATGGATTAGAAGAAGGTATTGGTAAACATGACTAGAACCAATAAAAACTGTGAGTAAAAAAGGGCATAGCCTAGTGATGCTGGACAACTCTTTACAAGTTTGGTATATATCAGTGAGTGAGCATTAAAAAAAAGCAACAATACATCATTGGGCTTGAAGATGGTAATATAGCCATCCTTTATTAATTAACAAAGGGCACCAGAAAACCCACATAGTGGTGAAAACATTCTAGTCCTAAACCCTTCAATAGACTAAGAAAAGTCTCTTGGGAGATATGAGCAGGCCACCAAAAACTTTATTCTCTTAAGTTTAACAAATCAATAAAATAGAATACCCAACAACCTTCAAAGTGTTTCAATGTAAAACTTATTCTCTAAGAACAATACATTAGGATTATAAATTTAGGACAATTCCACCCTCAGTGAGACTGATAAAGGCATCTTAGAAACCCTAAGTATAGGTTTGTTTGTGAAAGAGAATTTCAAAAGCAAGGGGCCAGTGCTATATAAGTGACTGTTGCAATCATCATGCTGGTTTAAGTAATCAATCTAGAGTTCTAGAAATGATTATTCTTCAAAGACACCTAGATCAGGAGATAGCCACATCAGTAGAGCAGTCCACTTTGGGCCATGGTACCCTTAACTATAATGATGTGAACTTTAAATCAGCTTGTCAGTAAATGCTAGATGACAGTTTTTCCTGTCTTAGCATATAATGATGTAAGGCCTGAACTCAATCAGTTTCATGCAGCCTCCATTATTAGTAAGTTTAATCCATCCATCCTGATTCCAACCTTTAGACTATCTTGACTAGCATATCCTTAGACAAGTCTTGGGGACTGGCCAGTCACACTTGATTTTTCCTTGATCACCCTTGGCTTCTTCCCAACTCCTCTCACACTCCTCCCCTTATTCTCTAGATTCTCCTCCTCTCCCATCCCTGAGACTCTAAAGGTTCTCCAATACAGAAACAAATTGCTTGATCATTATGATTCTGTCTTGCCTACTCATGTTTGGTTAAGCCTGTCAGCTATTTCACATAATAAATGGCAAATCTTTGAAACCTGTGATAAATGTCTATGCCGTGATTGTTTCATGTTGCAAATTGAACCATTTTGCTCTTCCAAACCTATTTCATATTTGTACTTCATATTTCCACTTCACTAGCACATACAACAGGTTGTGAGAACTGGGAAGAGCTCTGTGTCTTTTGAGATGAAGATGTGGAGGCAGGCCGTCTCTGGTGTTGAGCAAAATGAAAATATTAACAATACTTTCATGGCCCGGTTTGAGAATTTTTATTAGTGTCTTACAAGACCCTGGGGGATAACTCTTTTTATATTATCTCTAGGGAATACAGAATCTCAGGACAATATTAATTGCCATCAATTATATAGTGCTTTATGGCTTGCAAATCTCTTTAGAAGATTTATCTCATTATAACACTGTAAGGTAGGTACTATTATGTTGTTTTATAAAGGAGGAAACTGAGGCTTAGAGAGGTCCAGAGTCACACAGTTAAGGATCTGAGACAGGATAAAATTCATGTCTTTCTTATTCCAAGTCCAATATCAGGTAGCCAGTGTGTCACCTAGTTACCATTTAACAAGTTGACAGGCTCTCTAATTTTCGTCAAAAAAAGTACTGCTCTCCTTTGCAGAGCCATTAAAAAACAAAAATTCTATACTGAGTATGTACTAAATACGCCCCTGTAAATAAGTATATTTAATTCCGTCAATGTTTTGCCCCTCCAATTTCCTCTTTCAAGACATACTTAATCACCAAAAAACCAAATGAGATATTTGTGAAGATCTTTAGCCTGGAGCCTAGCACACAGGAGGCATTTAATAAAGTAATTTCTTTCCCCTAGCTCTTCTCTAAAGTCCATTATTGGTCTTTGATATTTCTAATCATAGCACAAAGTTCATCATTAAAAAAAATGTTTTCAGTTTAATTTCTTGAAATTAATTGAATGCAAAAAGAAAATTAAATTATAAATTAGGGGAGGGGTTTAAATAAACTCAATAAGAAAAAAAAGCTATAACTGACCTCAAGTATACATCTTGAAGACCACAAACAAGACTACTACCTTCTGGAGTCCCAACCAGGCATAAGCAATTGTCCAGGATAATCCAATCAGTAAAAAATGAATCCTGCTCATTAGAATTTCAGGTCACTTTAATACAATTTCACAAAGTGGACCAATAATTGCAAAAATGTTTTACTAGAGACCCAAGAGAATTTCACCTCCATCAGAGTAGATCATTCAGGCACCTAGAAATCAAAAGGATGAGGAATTTTCACAAAAAAAGAACAATAGGACCTTATGTTTTCAACTACTCCTAGCCAACACATTGTGGATGCTGAACAAACAGAGAAATTATTTTGGCCAAAATTAGATAAAGATAATCAATGCTATTCTTTCATACCCAAAGCATAGGGATAAAACTATTCTCAGTAACAGAACCACCAATTCAAATGAGCAAACATTTTTTTGAATACTTACATGCAACCAAAAAAGGGTACAGTCATTGCTATCAAGTGCATACAAGCCAAGATACCATCCACGAGGTCATTGGTCCTCTTTACAAAACAAAGGATGAACAATAACAAAAAGTGATTGTCTAATGGGGATACATGCACATAATAAGGGTTATGCTCAACAGAATGTGGTATGGACAGAGGAAATATACAAAGGAGATACCTGGAAAAGTTTGAGCAGAGATATCTCCTCTGCAAGGAGTGAAGGTGGTAAGAAATCAGGAAGGACTTAATCAAAATGTTAGATGATGGCAACTAAGCTGATCTCATTATTTGAACTCCAATAAAAAAAGAGTAGAAGGAAATCTAAGTATAAAGACTATTCTTTACAACCTTAGTGTCTTTTTGTTTGTTTGTTTTAAAGGTATTTTTAAAATACGCATTCATGTTACCTCCCTCCTCAGAATCCTTGCCTTCCTTCAAAGCTCAGGTTAGGTACCAAATTCTTTATGAATTCTTCCCTGCTGAATATAACTCCCCCAATTTTTAGTATTTCTTAATTGTCAATAATTGTTAGTGGTTGTTTAATTCTTAGAATCTAAATCATTTATATTGAATTATACCTAATAGTATATTCATATATCTACTAACTTCCTAAACTTTAAATAAAATGTAAGATGTTTATAAGCCAGGATTGTTGTTATTCATCATATCCCCATCTAATACAGCATCTACTTAGCACAATTTTCTACATGTACTAAGTGTTTAATTTTAATTGCATCAGATTTTGGCAAATCAATTGAAAATTTATCAATAGTTTTCAGGAATCCGGAAAAAAACCTTTGCGAAAGAAGCAATAATATTAACACTATTATTTGTAGAATAAATTATATTAACTTAACTCTAAATGAATACAGTATGTGTAAATCAAACAATGGACTCCTTCATCCTAATATCATTTACTTTAAAATGGATTAGCTCTTCCCAGTTCCACCATTGGCCATTTTGACCTTAGGCAAATCACTTCTTTTCTCAATATCTCAGTTTATTCTTCTGTAAAAGAAGTTGGCATAAATCATCTTTAAATTTCCTTTCAGCTCTAATATTTTATAATCGCTTTTTTTAGCATAAGATCCTACTTTATTATCGTCACCAGACATCTTTGAATTCTCAATAACTCACTAAAGCATGATGACTTGCTTCAATTATATAATAAAAGATATAGTTAATAGAGCTCAATTTAGTCATATGATATTCAAAAGGCACATTTATATTTTTAATAACTCTTTTAGGAACAAGAATGGGTTTGTGTAACAGCATGGAAGAAAGGAAGGATTGAACAAATTTTCTGAAGAGTAATATTTATGTAGCCAGCAGGTGTCTCTGTGACTACTACATAAGAGGAACAGATTCTTTCTAGACTACACCCTTAGGTCTAGGTCTGGGTCTAGGCACATCTTTAGCCTTCTATTCGATGACTGACTTTCCCATCATCAAGAATGAAAGACATACAACCTCTGCAAGTAGGAGTAGGAATTGTACCAACTGGAACTGGCCAGTTGGGCAACTCTTTTCTTTGTTCTTTTAGCTCTCCCTTCTCTTCACATTGTGGGGGGTGGGGGGAGTGTTTTCCCCAAATGAATATAAATTTTGATTCCTAAAATCTCACCAGATATATTGGGGTTTATGGACTAAGACCATTCCTCAAATCCAAATAACTCTGGCTTTCATTAACTTGCAATACATCCCAGACAAAACCCTATTTGGACATTGTTGGAGCCCTGATTGGTCCAGAGTGAATGTAGTTAGTAATTGTTTCTGTTTTAGCCAGAATCCCTGAGTATCACTCTCTCATAGATTTTTTGGGGGGATGAGGCATTCTCTGCCTCATTTCATACCAAGCCTTATTCGATGAATGGGCATTGCCTCAGTCAAACTGAGACCTGTTAAAGAACTTAGCTTAAAATGGTCAATGCATCTACGGCTACCTCCAGTCGTCTTGATCTGTATCTTGCCACTAGGTCCAGATGGTACTAGAAAAGAAAGTGAAGCTGGTGACTTTGCCTAATACACCCTTACTTAAATAAAACTCACTTGCATGTCATGGCATTACCTTCTTGATGTCATGATGCTCTTCAAGAATGAAGAACAAATCACAAAGACTTTCCCTTAGAGACTGGAAATGTTTTCCTTGAGGTTTCCAAGTTCTAAGCCATATTTAGTTTTGGTTATTACCTTTAGGATTTCCTTTCAAGTATGGAATTCACATATTAGCAAATGGCAACTACTGATGCCTGATCCTATCAACTCTTGCCTCATGGGAAGGAGTTAATGGAAGGGGATTGATGAAAGAAGTTCCAGACCAGAAGGAGGATATGATGCTAAAACAAAATCATGGAGGCATCAGCATGATCTGGCCACAGGACTGGATTCAGATTAAGAGGGAATAGGTATAGTTCTTTATTATGCTACTTTCCTTCTTGAGGCCTTGGTTTCCTCACTAATAAGATGATGGCTTAGATAAAAAGATTCCCTCTGGCTCTTAATCTATCATCTAATAAAATATAATTGGAGTCTTGTTCTATTGGCTTCTAGTCCAGTCTCTTATTGCTACTTCTTCCTAATATTAAGGGATATTAATCTTCTATAATATTCCCTTAGTCTTGATTCCTCACAATAATTTTTATTTAGCACTGTAAGGATCACAAATTGTTTTGCAAATTGTTTCAGAATAAAAAAAACACACCAACTCTACGAAGTATTTACCAAGGATAACACCCTTTAGATAGATGAAGAAACAGTCCTAGAGTGTTTAAGTAACTTGTCTATAGTCACCCAGCAAATAAATTTCAGGGTGGAATTGGAACCCAGATTTTCCTGACAAGTTGAGCAAAACTGAGATATATATAAAATCTGACATGTCATGAATTTTATTGGTGACTTAATTTTTAGCCTAGGGACCTTTATTCTCCCCCTGGAAACCTTTTCCTGACTAATGAAATAAAAAACATGTAAATGAAAAATGTAGGTATTCTAATGTTAGTAGTCTGATTTATGTAGGTACTTTTAAAATTATCTATCTGATAATCTGAATTATCCAGATAAGGACATTTGGAAGAGATTCCTATTTCACAGGAAAGAGATTCAATATCAAGTCAAGAAATACTTATGTGCTTACTATTATAAGGTACTGAGTTAGTTATACAGGGGACATATCAATAATTCAGAGTTCTTGTCCTCAGGGAGCTTACAGAGTAGTCAGGAGAGATAAGAAATTTACAAAAATAAATATAAGTGAAAAGTTATAAATACATTACAGGTAGAAATGTTTAAGCATTAAAGAACATAAAGGATGTAGAAATTACTATCAGATGTTAGAGAGAGGTGAGGGAAAGGAGACTTGATGGTAAAATATGATCTGAATCTTAAAAAGTAAAAGTAAGATTTTTGTCAGATAGAGATTCAGAAGAAGAACATTTAGCCAAAAGGAACAATGTGAATAAACAGCACATTTTTCAAGAAAGCAAACTGTACAGATTCCAGGAACAACGAATATCCCAGCTTGAAGTATAGGGAAATATGAGAAGAAAAAGATTGAGAAGGTAGGTGGGACCAAATTATAGAGAACCTTGAATGTTAAAGCATAAGCACTATATATACTTACATTTTATGTCATAGCCTAATGAATTTCAAATTTTTTCCATTGGCGCCAAATTTCATTTAGACAAAGTTTAATGGAACCTTTATGGTAAAGTCTTTTAAAATGGTTGCTACCACAGAAGAAAAGGCTAATTCTTTAAAAAGCCAACTCCAAAAAAAATTTAATATTAAAGCTCTTTTGATGAGTATATTTCTAACTTGAGAGATAAGAGTCAGAGACACAGAGATAAATATAGACAGTTAAAGAGAGATAGAGAGAATTCCAGGAAATTGAAAACTGACATTTCTTGAAATTAATTAAAGCCAGTGAAGAATTAAAAGAAGGGTATTTAGGAATCATGCTCTCTTCTTTTATTCTATGAAAAACAACGGAAGAAAAAGATTATGCTGCACAATAGATGTGACAGTTGAACCTAAATCAGAATGGAACTGAAGAGGAATGAGACCAGTTCAATTCTCTTAAAAGTCCACTAGAAAATTCAGCAAAAAACATGGCTGTCTAGGTGAAAAAAAAGTGTACTTACTTTATAGATTCTTTCTCCAAGTCTCAAAGGACTTCATGGCACACCTAATGGGGAGAAGTTGAGAGGCAGAAGGGAATATGAGACAAGTAAACACAGAAAATAATAGGGGAAGTTAGGGGATAGAGAGGATTAAAAATGGTACCCAAAGATGGAGATGGAGATTTGGGGAAAAATCAAGGAAAGGAAGAATAATTGGGGCAATAGAAAAGGAGAAGTTACCACAGAGGAGAATGAATGACTAGGTTAAGGAGGTATAGAACTCTGAAGCTGTTATTCTGAAATTCAGGAGCTCTTGACTGTTTCTTCTATCTTAATTTCCAATTTTAAAAATAACTTCCAAATCTCACGTTCAAGAAGGAAAGCTGCTGCTGCTGCTACTACTAGTAGTAATATTACTACTTGTAATAGCTAACATTTATATAGTGTTAACTATGTATCAGGAACTATGCTAAGCACTTTAAAGTCATCTCATTTGAGTCTCATTTAATAGTTGAGGAAACTAAGGAAGAGAGAGGTTAATTGATTTGTCCAGGGTCATACTCAACTTACTAAGTTTCAAAGGCTGAATTTCAACTCAGGTTTTCCTAATTCTAGGAAGTACTGTGTCCACTGTATCATTTGGGTTCACCAGGACAAATCACCTGGAAGTGGAGGTAGGGAGTAAAAGCAATAACAAATCCTCCTTTGACTTCATCTTCTTCAAATTCCTTTCCCCTCTGAGAGCTCTGGGTATGCTTTTGGGCTAGAGAGGGAACTCAAGAGTGAAAGGCAATGACAGTAAGAATTGATATCTTAGGTCCTAAAAATCCTGAGGTTATGGGTTTCCTAAGCACTGACTGCCAGAGCTCATTGTCTCTGGATATGGGATTATAGGTCAGTGACTGGCAGGTGGGGAACACTAAAACAGTAAAGGAGACCTTTGCTTATCACAATAATACTTTCCTTGAAGAACACCTCTTGGAGAGCTTTGAGGAATTTCAGGGTTCCAAGATACAGCTTCAGAAACTCTGGTAAACCAGTTAAAGAGAGTGAAAGAAGGTAAGAGAAAAAATAAGAGGAAAGGTAAGAGAAATCAACTTTGATATTTATCAAAGTCCTGAGAAGGACATTTATTGATGTTGCTTTTTTTTTTTTGAGTGATAAAAAGAAAAACACAGCATAAGAAACCCAGAACATCATCTTCCCCATGAAATCTTTCCTGATCCCCCCTGCCGGCAAAAACCCTCATCTCTCCTGTGATCAGGCATCACTTTGCTTATAGGTCTCTTAGCATGACAATTCTTACAGTACCAATAGTACAGAGGACAGAAAACTGACTTCAAAGTTGGGAAAATCCAGGCTCAGGACTGGTTACTGACACACACTATCTATGAGCTTCTCACCAAGTCATTCAATCCTTGAGTGCCTCAGGCAACTAAGATGATTTCCAATTAGATTGGAAAGAAGGTGCTGATGATAAGAATAACAACTAACATTTGTAGCACATTATTTTAGTAGATTTCTCCTGGGCAAAATAAATATATATTTCAAGGGACTAAATATCAAGTCAATTTTGCTCCTGTTACTACTTTTATTTTCACTTTATACAAGTATAGTGGTATTTGGGGCTGCAGAAGTAGATTGGTGGGGAAGAGAATTTGTAGTAGACTTTATGGTTTTATCACAACTGGATTATCTATTTCATGGAAAGATGGGTCAGTTATGGTACATAGTGATTTTAAGAACTAAGTTAAACAACAGACATGAGTATAGCATTTTTGTGTATTATCATTTGAAGAATACTTTCTATCTCTTCTCCAGAAGAAGAAAATAATAATAATTATAATGATAATAATTCTCATATTTTTCATTCTGACCTTACGGAATACTACAAAGCACTGGCCCTAAGGCAACCTTATGAGGCAGGAGAACTTTGTCTATATAATTTCAAAATAATCCCTAAAATACAAGGTCCTAGAGGGCAGATATTTTATTTTGTTTTATCTTTGTATTATCAGCACCTACCATCAGGCCTTGCACACAGCAGGTACTTATGTGATCACTGGATTAGATTGGAAGTATAACCCATTCTACAGTGGAAGAGAAAGAATCTCAGCCTTGAAAGGGCATTATTATTTGATCTTTTACCTTCGTTGTACAAATGCCCAAGAGAAGCCCAGAAGGATGGAAAACAACTATTCCACTCTCCAGGTCCCATAGTCCTCCTTCAGTTCAATATCTAGTTGTCAGTTTGGTTTTATAAACTACTATTCATTGTTCTTCTAGCATTTCAACTGTTTTAAAATACTCTCAAAAGTTTTTGCTAGTTACAAGATCTCTTAATTGGTGGTATCCACAACCCAAAATAGGAAACAAGAAAACTTTTGTTTGGTAAATCTTGATACAAAGTTATAGTAATAAGTAACAAACAAGAGGGAAGAGATACATTTAGTTTATAATCTATGTACAAGTTAGGAGTCATTAAAACTTTATTTAACAAGACATAATATACAGATGAGAAATATGTAAAGTTCTGGAGGCTATACACTGCAGTTAAAGAAAATATCATCATTAATTGGTCTTGCTGATTATAGATTCTAAGCAAATTTTTTTTAAACAGTAAATTCATTGTCTTTTGAGGAGACTGGACTAAATCACTAAATTTTATAAAACTGTGAGTCTGTGATCATTTCTGTGTTGTTGTTTTTTTAAATTGGCTTTTGGGAAATGAGAAGAGAAAACTAACCTTTTTTGTTGTCTTTATGTTTTTTATTATTTTTATTTTTCCCAATAGAAATTCTATTTCCCCACCTGCCCCCCAAATATATTTTATTTCTTATTTTTATTATTAACTCCTTGAAGGAATGACAAATATCTTTCCATGTTACCCATGATTAAGGTGACTTTAAAATGGTCTCAATATAAGGAAGAACAATTGTTTTCTTTTTCCTTCATAAATTAATACATTATCTTTGAATGATTTTTCCCTGTTCTAGTAATCTTCTATCCATAGACAAAAGGAAGGAAACAAGCTAAAAATATTATTTCTACTGTACATATTTGACCTTATACCCAGAAAAGTACTTAAAGAAATCTTTTTTTCCTCCCACGGTAGTTCTTTTTGGGTTTGCTTTTATTTTTCTTCAATAAAGGAAATTGTTAATCATTCCTGACTTTAAAAAGGAGATTCAAGCATAACCAACAACCAAAGTCGGACTTAAAATATTTACTCTGATCAAATTAACCCCATGAGATGCAAGAAAAATAAGGTATGTGATTCACTGAAGTCTTTAAAATTTTTCTTCAGCTCTTCTCTCTTTAATCTCTTACTGACATGCCATGCACCTCTCTTTTATCTTGATAACATTCAAACCAGTACAATGCAAAGACTGTCAAATCTTTCCCAGGATGATCATTTGGAAAGTCCAATGATAACTCCATCCATGAATCTAACAAACACTATCATTTGTTGTCATCATTGGAAAATATATAATTTCATGGGAAATCATATAAATGCTTGTGGTCAAACAAATCAGCCCAGCTTCATCCTGGAGAATTTTTCATTAATTCTAGATTATTAAATGTTTGCTATGGGGAGGATTCTGGGAAGATAGTGGAATAGGTCAGAGAATTCCAAGCTCTCCAGATTTCCTCCACAAACAAAACAAAATTGTGCCTCAGGGTGAACATAGACCAGTGAAAAATAAATAAGAATTGAGGCAGAACAGTGATCTTCCTGGAACAGGAGCAGATACAAAGATAAACCTGAGGAGGAGGGTTTGACCCGTATGAAGAGTAAACATTAGCTGGATTTGGAGGTAGGTTCAGCCCGGACCACAGGAACTTTCACTTTATAGACAATGTGGAGATTCAGGGTCTGAGTCCAGGAAGATTGAGGGAATCTCTGCAGATGAGAAACCCAGCCCCAACTCAACTGCAGAGATGTGGTTCTAGGAAAGAAGGAACCAGTATACACTACGTGAGTGTAGAGCCAGTGTTGCTGGCTGTGAGCACATAAAGAAGGGTGGCATTCTTGGTTTTGGGTTCCAGGCCAGAGGGAAGAACTGAAGTGACATCAGAGGCATCAGAGATACCATCCCCCTCTTACACCAGGACTTGAAGTGATAATACTAATAAGCTCTTATTTAAAAAAAAATGAGCACGCAAAGGAGAAAGAACCCAAATATAGAAAGTTATTAAGGGAATAGGGAAGATCAGGTTCATCTTCAGAGGAGGATATTGAAGTAAAAAAAAAAAGCCATTCTTATCACAAAGAATAGCATTGAATGGTTACTTGCCTCAAAATCAAATGAAATAAACTGAGACAAAAGGGGGAAAGTAAAAAAAAAAACAAACAAACAAAAAACCCCAGGAAGATTATGAAAAAAAGCTGATCAATTATATAAACTATATCTCTAAGAATATCATTAGTAATTATATGATCCAAAAGAAAGATCAGGGTAGAGCTAAAGTAAAACTATGCAGTAAATGATAAAAATAATAATTATGCTGTACAAATGAGGAGTAAGAGCAAGAACCTACAAAAAGGAATTAGATGAGGGAGGAAGGTTGGTAGTTATAACATCTTATTTACATAGGGAATTGGTTAAAGGAGTAACAATACATATGTGTATATATACCTAGAATGGTACAACACCCTCTAAAATCTATAAAGAAATAATAGGGGAAGGAAATAGGATAAGTAGGGGTATAGAAGGATGTATCTTAATTGGTTGGATGAAGTGTGTAGAATAATGGAAAAGGAATAAAAAAGGAGGGAAAGGGTAGGATAGGTTAAGGTGAGGTATAGAAGGGTGTGTAGATTTCCATTAATGGGAATGGAAAAAGAGGGAGGGAAAAGATAAGGGAGGAGTCCTGGAGGCAGTGGGGATGATGAGAAGGTTAAGTAATAGCAAAACAAATTAACAGATAGAAGTAAAGTAGAAGAGGATATCAAGAATAAGAATAAGAGAAATACACAAATATAATAACAGTTAAGGGTAATAATCATTGATCTCAGAAAAAGTCAATTTCTCTTTTGAAAAATCTACAAAAATAGAAATCTACATTATATATTGGTCAAATTAATATTGTTTTAAATGTATGTGTGTAGGTGTGCATATATGTATGTGCATATTTATGTCTATGTATATAACATGTGTATATATACACACACATACGTGCACGTAGTACATAATTATATTTTACATAATATATATGTACATACTATATGCATGTTTAACTACAACAGTTTGGGGAGGGAGTAGAAGGAAAGGGGAAAAAAAGAATAAAGAAAAAGAGTACAGCAGAAAACAAAAGAATACCTACAAGGAAACAAAGAAAAGATTGACAATTATGAATAAAATGCCTTGTATTTGTACATATATGCTTTCTTTAAATAGAAATTTATTGTTGCATTTTTGAATTCTGTTGCAGGATATAAAATAAACTCACATAAATCATTGACATTTCTATATATTTCCAATAAAATATAACAACAAGAAATAGAGAAATCCCATTTAAAATAACTGTAGATAATATAAAATATTTGGGGGTCTTCCTGCCAAGACAAAGCCAGGAACTATATGAACACAATTACAAAACAATTTTCATACAAATAAAGTTAGATTTATTTTTTTTT
>JAJPUD010005638.1:26823-113787 GCA_023553655.1 Myrmecobius fasciatus | reverse complement strand
CTTATCTTGGTATATGGTGTTAGGTGTGGGTCAATGCCTAATTTCTTCCATACTAGTTTCCAATGATCCCAGCAGTTTTTGTCAAATAGTGAGTTTTTATCCCCAAAACTGGGGTCTTTGGGTTTATCAAACACTAGATTACAATTGTCATTGAGTATTTTGTTCTGTGAACCTAACCTATTCCACTGATCCACTACTCTATTTCTTATCCAGTACCAAATGGTTTTGGTGACCACTGCTTTATAATATAGTTTTAGATCTGGTGCAGCTAGGCCACCCTCATTTGCATTTTTTTCATTAATTCCCTTGAAATTCTTGACCTTTTGTTCTTCCAGATGAATTTTGTTGTTATTTTTTCTAGGTCAGTTAAATAATCTCTTGGGAGTTTGATTGGTATAGCACTAAATAGATAGATTAGTTTAGGTAAAGTTAGATTTAAACAACTGGAAGTATATCAAGTGCTCATGGGGAGATTGAGCTATGAAAATGAGTGCCATGCCAATCAAACTGCTGAGAAATTACTTTATAGAGCTAGAAAAAATAATAACAAAATTCATCTGGAAGAACAAAAGTTCACGGATTTCAAGGGAATTAATGAAAAAAAATGCAAATGAAGGTGGCCTAGCTGTACCAGACGTAAAACTATATTATAAAGCAGTGGTCATCAAAATCATTTGGTGCTGAGAAATAGAGTAATGAATCAGTGGAATAGCTTACTTTTGCAAGGTACAATAACAATGACCATAGTAATCTAGTGTTTGATAAACTCAAAGACCCCAGCTTCTGGGATAAGTACTCAGTATTTGACAAAAATTGCTGGGAAAATTAGAAAATAGTATGACAGAAACTATGCATTGGCCAACACCTAATACCCCATACCAAGATAAGGTCAAAATGTGTTCATCATTTAGACAAAAAGGTTGATATTATAAGCAAATTATGAGAAAAGGGGATAGTCTACCTCTCAGATCTGTGGAGAAGAGAGGAATTTATGGCCAAAAAAGAATTAAAGAATATTATAAAATGTACAGTAGATAATTTTAATTATATCAAATAAAAAAAGATTTTTGTACAAACAAAACCAATGCAACCAAGATTAGAAGGGAAGCAGAAAATGGAAGGGGGAAAATATACATCCACTGTTTCTGAGAAAGTTCTCTCTATATTTTAGAAATGAGGCCTAACTCAAATTTATAAAAATATAAGCGCATTTCCCAGTTGATAAATGGTCAAAAAATATGAACAGACAATATTCAGATAAAGAAATTAAATACATTTCTAGTCATATGAAAAAATGCTCTAAATCACTATTGATTAAAGAAATGCAAATTACTACAACTCTGAGGTACTGCTTCACATCTCTCAGATTGGCTAAGATGACAGGAAAAAAATAATGATAAATGTTGGAGGGGATGTGGGAAAACTGAGACACTAATACATTGCAGGTGGAGTGGTGAAGTGATCCAACCATGCTGGAGAGCAATTTGGAACTATGTCAAAATGGTTATTAAATTGTGCATACCTTTTAATCCAGCAGTGTCTTTACTAGGTTTATATCCCAAAGAGATCATGGGGTGGGGAGGGATGTGTGCAAAAATGTTTATAGTAGCAAGGAATTGTAAACTGAGTAGATGCGCATCAGTTGGAAAATGACTTAATAAGTTAGGGTCTATATGTAATGGAATATTATTGCTCTGCAAGAAATGATGAGCAGACTGATTTCAGGAAAGACTTACATGAACTGATGCTAAGTGAAGTGAGTAGAACCAAGAGAACATTGTACACAACAACAAGATTATGTGATGATCAACTCTGATGGATGTGATTGATTCTTTTCAACAATGAGGTGGTTTAGGACAATTCCAATAGACTTCTAGTCCAAGGGACTAGAAAGAGCCCTCCACATGCAGAGAGAAGAGTATGGATACTGAATGTGGATCACAGCATAGTATTTTCAACTTTTTTGTTTGCTTGGTTTTTTTTCTTCTCATTTTCCCCCTTTCGATATGATTTTTCTTGCAAAGCATGATAATATTAAAAATTGTTTAGAAGAATTTCCCATGTTTAATCTATATTAGGTTACTTTCTGGTCCAGGAGAGAGGAGTGAATGGAGGGGAGAGGGAGGAAGAAAATTTTGAATCAGAAAGCATGAATACTGAAAACTATCTTTGCATGTATTTTGAAAAATAAAAAGCTATTATTATTTTTTTAAAAAACATATTTTGAATTCTCCCTTATGTTCTGCTATGTAATTGACAATTTTTCCTGTCTTTTTTCCTTTTTTCTCTTTTGTATTCAAGATTTAAATAAGTAAATACATTTTTAAAAAACCACCTACTTCATACAGGGCCATTAGATGATTCAATAAATAGATTGCAGGCCAAGAGTCAGAAGACTCATTTTTATGAGTATCTTTGAATTCAAATCAGTATTTTTGCCAAGAAAATCCTACATGAGGTCACAGAAAATCAGATACAACTGAAAAACAACTTAACATGGAAGTCACTGGGATTAAAGACAAAACACCTGTATATAGAAAATAGGAAGAATGCCACCAGTAATGGGAAAATCAGGAAGGCCTTGTACAGACAGTGTCACTAATAAGAACTAAAAGTCTTGAAATGAACTAGAGATTTTTAAGGTATAAAAGCATAGGCATAGGAGACAGCCCGAAAAAAAAAAAAGACACCTCCCAATTGAGATATACTACTCTTGATCCTAGAAGTAATTTTAGGGCCAGAATTTTTTTAAACCTTTCCTTGGATTCTTACAGTTGTCAGTCTCAGAAACTAAGCTAATCATATGTGCAAATAGTCAATAGTGAGCAAAAAGTAAGCATTTGGCAGATATCTCCTTGGTCCAAGTGAATTTGAATACATCTGCCTTGTACTGTTAGCATTTGCAATTTATGTGATTTTGCCTTCTAAATTTGATTTATGCAAAAAGAAGTGAGAGGCTTGGTTTGAATTAGGAAAGTTAGGGTTCATATCTCATTCACTATAGAATAATATTCATTGTTTTCTCCTGGGGGCAAGGCACAGCTTACACCTTATTCTCAAAAATCATAGCATGAGTCAGTTCTAACTTTATAGGTACATGTTTGTTCAAAGGGGTTTGTTTGCTTGATGAGGGTGGAGAGAGAGGTGGGAAGCTCAATATTTCCTTTATCCTCTGGTTATAATCACCAGTCAAGTACATGTTGTGTAAACTTTAAGTTACCTAAAACAACACTGGGAGCTGGAATTGCTTGCTAAGACACTGTCTCTTGGATTTCCTACATTTGATTTTAATTAAGAATAACAACTCTAGGTTGCTTTCTCTTCAGTATCAGTAACAACTCCTGTAAAGATAACTCTGCAGAAAGAGAGCTTAAAAGGAAAAGTCGAGAATCACAATAATAATAAAAATTTAGAGAAGAGACTAAAATTTCATGTTTTTCCTGTCTTAAAATTGGTAAACTTGATATCTGTTTTTGTAACCCTTTGTATAGAATTTCAGACCAATTTTCTTACTCTGGATTAGAGATAATAGATTTGGTTCCCCTTCAGAAGTAGAAAGGCATTGTGGTTCCAAATTGTTGAGAGCCTAAAAACCAATAGTTTTTGGTAAAATCAAAGCTAAATTAATCCTAGGCTCTAAGTGGTAAATATCTCTATGCAATGCTATTGTCTCCACTTTATTAGAATGCAGCTAGTAGCACAAAATATTGAATCTGGAGTCAGGAAGACCTATGTTCAAATCTTGCCTCAGTACAGCTGTGTGATTATGGGCAAATCACTTCTGTTTGTTTCAGTTTCATCAACTGTAAAATGAGGATAATAGTACTTCTTGCCCAAATTCTTATGAGAATCAAATCAGTTAATTGCAAAATACTTAATACAGTACCTGGCATATAGAAAATGTATGTAAATGTTAGCTATCATTTTTATTGTTATTATTGTCATATGAGATAATTTAAAAAGTGCCTAAATAGTACTTGGCAAATGGTAGGCACTAGGTAAATGTTAAATACTACTACCACCATTATACTACTCCCATTACTACTATTATTGCTACTACTACAACTCCCGTGACTACTCCAACTACTACAAGAATGGACATTCATCCATAGATAAGTCAAAAAAGAAAACTGTGACCTATACAAGCAAAAAGTTAACTGAGAATTATAAAGAATATTGGAAAATGACTGATCAATTCAATTAATATTCCTCCATCACCAACACATTAATATCATCAAAAGTAGAACCATTAGGGAATCTAGGATTGGAACTGCCTCATCTTACAGATAATGAAATAAAGAGTTAGAGAGACAATGATTTGGTCAAGGTAATAAAACCATTTTTAATAAGTGAGAATGATACAGGTTGAATGTATTTTTAAATGACAATTAGAACCATTATCACATCTATATTTTAGGTAAAGGACCCCAACTAATCCTTGGCTTGTTGATTTTTGTTCTACAACTGACTAGTTAACATCTATATGACTTTGGGTCTGGATCTCATTTCCCACACAAGTGAAATAGTACATTTGGATTAGTTGACTTCTTGAGGTACCTTTCATATCTGGTTCTGTGATCCTATCCTCTGAGGAAAATAAGGTAGATTTTTGACCCTGGAGATATAAGTAGCAAAGCATTATCCATATTAAGATCATTATTGAAAAATGGAATTTTGGAGACTTCTTGAAATTTGACTATCAAAATGGGGTATTAGGCATTTTCATTTCTCGGGATCTCTTTAATTATCTAATTTTCTCTCCCTCAAGAAAAGAAATTATACATCAGATGGGGAGCAGTTATAGTTGAATCTATAGGTCTAAGAAGAAAGAATGATAAGAAGGTAAAATCCTTTAGGAATTAACAATGGAGAACTCAGATCCTTAAAGAGTTCAATCACCATACTCCCCTACCAGAACTAGTTGCAGGGACACAAAGTGATTTGAGGTATTGTCTGTAAAATTCATATTAGGATTCTCCTCTGAACTGCAGAGACTCTGCTTCCAGATCCCATACAGAAACAAGTAGCTGATACTTATTCTACCCAACAACATGGGGCATGGGGTAGAAATTGTATTGTCTTCTAATTAAGGCTTGAATCTACATTAGTGTCCTCCAAGACTACACAGGGTTTGGCCAAAGACCTTCACCATATTTTCATTTTTTTCAAAAAGTGATAAGAAAAAAAAGGAAGAGAGCCAAGAGAGAAATTGGTGTAAGAGACCAGTATAGTTAGGCTTGTCATAATTAAAGGAAAAGAGGACTAAAACTCACAGAGGCCATGTTTGTTCCTCAGAGAGTGCTCAGGTCAGGGACCCAGGCTATTAATTATATCCTTTAATGTTGAAGGTTGAATCAGCTTTCAAAGACAAAGGAATTAGAAAATGAATAACAGTGGAATTTTTTTTAAATGCTGAAACACCAAAGATTTCAAAAGAAAAGCCCTCAACAAAAACATCTCAGAGCAATAAGAGATATATGAACAGAATGAAAAAACTAGAATGAAGAGCTAAAATATTATGTTCTCAAAGAAATTAAAAAGGTCTAAACAAATATTTTAAAATAAAGTCAACCAGTTCCTGATGACCCCTTTTGATAGACACTCAATCATGTTATAACAAGAAACTTCAGACTGGAAACTGGATGGATGCCCATCAATTGGAGAGTGGCTGAATAAATTATGGTATATGAATGTTATGGAATATTATTGCTCTGTAAGAAATGACCAGCAGGACGATTTCAGAGAGTCCTGGAGAGACTTGCATGAACTGATGCTGAGTGAAATGAGCAGAACCAGGAGATCATTATACACGGCAACAACAATAGTATATGAGGATCAGTTCTAAGGGACATGACTCTCTTCAACAATGAAATGCTTCAAACCAGTTCCAATTGTTCAGTGAAGAAAGCCATATACACCCAGAGAGAGGGATGTGAAATGTGGACCACAACATAACATTTTCATGTTCTCTATTGAGGTTTGCTTGCATTGTATTTCCTTTATCAGATTATTCTTTCTTGTAGATATGATTTCTCCTGCACAAAAAATGATGTGTGGCAATAACTATACATATATTCGATTTCTTAAGTATTCTAAAATTATCATGTAGTGGATATCCTGCCATCTAGGGGAGGGGTGGGGAGTAGGGGAGAAAAATTTGTAACAGAAAGCTTTGTAAGGGTTAATGTTTAGGAATTACCCATACATATGTTTTGCAAATAAAAAGTATTAATAAAAAAACAAGAAACTTCAGAATAGTAAATGAGAAATAAAATCCATTAAAAAGAAATAGGAACAATATAGTTCAGAATTTAAAGCTTTCAAAGAATGATTTAAAAACTCAATGAGCTGAATAGGAAAAAATTAAAACCAAAAGAGGTCTCTCAAAAATATTTAAGAAAGATTTTAAACTTTCAAAGACAAAAATATTTAATTTAAAAAAAGTCTTTGAGAAGAGAAATAAAAGGATATGATATTTTTAAAAACCACATAAGTTTGGCAATAGAGACAGGAATGAAATAAGAATGCCCCCTTTCCCAACTATCATGTGATATAAATGCTACTGATATCAATATAGCAAAAAAGATAAAGACAAGCAAAGATAAAACTATTGATATTTTTAATGAATGAAGATCAACCAATGTACTAAAGATAATAAATAGTTGGAGAAGGTGAAATTCAACAGAATTGTGAAGGATTGAACCATCCATTTCATTAAATCTGTATTTCACTCAAAATGTGATATGGGAGATATTAATGCCTTTGTAACCTCTCAATATACCTGAAGAGAGAGATAGCAATTGAAACTATTTCCCACCTCACAGAAATCAATAGTATTGCTATAACAAAATCTAGGCAACAATAATAGAAGGGGAAACACAGTCAAAATAACCATAAGATACAGAGGATATTTTGTAGTCAATCTACCTAAACATACTGGGCTCAATAACTGTATAGATTCAATTGCAAAATGTTTTTTAAACAAATAAAGAACAACTTTAAAAGTCATAGTTATAGTCAGTGTTCATGACTATACTAATCTTTTAAACAACAATTTTACTAAAGTTAATTTGCAGATTTGTTAATCTACTAAATAAAAGGATTTTTTCCAGAGCTAGACAAAACAATAAAATTCATTTGAAGGATTAAAAGACCCAAAATCATAAAGAGAAGCAATGAAAAATAAAATGGAAATAAATTGGAAAAGGAAATAAAAGGGATAAACACAAAAGAATATAAAATAACTGCACTTAACAATCCATTGTTTGATAAACATAAAAATATAAATAACACCCCAAGATATATCCTATTTGTTGCTGCAGAAAATGAAAAACAATCTGGGAGAAATAAAGCTCAGATCAGCATTTGAGACCATATGAAACTGACATATTAAGTTAATGTAATTCATCACTTCAGACAGCTGGGTCATCAAATGAGATTGGAATAGCTTCAGCTGCTGCCTCTCTTTCTCCAGATGTTCTTAGGAGTTAGATGGACAGTAATATCTCTCATGTCACACTTTGAGGGATATAGGTTGAATGCCATGACTAACTTAATCTTTCAAATGCTGGCTTCTCTCTCTCTCTCTCTCTCCCTCTCTCTCTCTGTATACATACATATATATATATATGAATATGTATAAATTAATGTGAATATAATGTGATCTCATGTACTTTTACACTCAACAATGAAATTCAGTCCTAAACCTGGTGTTAACATGATAATCTTAGTCTTTCCTGTTGGTCTCAACCACCATTCATCTCCCAAATTCATCATATCCTCTGCATTTTTCTATTAATATCCTCCCAGAATACCTCTGGGAAATAAGTTTTCACATCTAGTTTATGATACAGAAAATAGTTATTAGATGCCATTTAAAATAAAACCTATTTCCTTTAATAAAGCAAATATTTAAGGAATTCAGTTAGTTTATTGAGTTGATTTGAGTTGAAAAGATTTATGATGAGATACATTAGGTAAACTTTTGATGAAGTGAAGGAAGACTAAATGTGCCAAGAGATAATCTTCAGCAAGATAATCTTCAGCTACATTACTGCAAGAGATAAAAGAAAATAAAATAGAGTTGGTCTGTGAAAATCTTTGAAGACAAGTTAGCAAAATATTCGAGCCAGAGATATGAGAAACCATTAAAGGACTATAAGATCATATAATTAAAACAGCAGACATAGAAAAATGTCTTAGCTATAGTATGCAATATCATAGAACACAAAGAAGCCAAAAAACTTTAACATAATCAGAATCACAGTATTTCTGAGTTCTTCAATCAATCAACAAGAATCTATTAAAAGCTTACTGGTGTTGTCTCTACTGAATCTGTAACCCAAAGAGATGATAAAAAAGGGAAAAGGACCCACATGTGCAAAAATGTTTGTAGTAGCCCTTTTTTGCAGTGGCAAACAACTGTGAACTGAGTGCATGCTCATCAGTTGGGGAATGGCTGAATAAGTTATAGTATATGTATGTTGTGAAATATTATTGTTCTATAAGAAACAATCAGTAGGATGATTTTGGAAAGGCCTGGATTAGTATAGTCATGAATTGATGCTAAGTGAAGTGAGTAGAATGAAGATAATATTTTACATAAGCAATGATGAGATTATGTGATTATCAACTCTAATGGCTTTTTTTCAACAAGGCCAATTCCAATGGACTTGTGATGGAGAAAGCCATCTGCATCCAGAAGGAGGACTATGGAGACTAAATATAGATCACAACATAGTATTTTCACTTTTTCTGTTGTTGTTTGCTTGCTTATTTTTTTCCTTTTTGATCTGATTTTTCTTGTGCAGCATGATAAATGTGAAAATATATATAGAAAAATTGAATATATTGGATTACTTGCTGTCTAGGGGAGGAAGTGGAGGGAAGGGAAGGAGAAAAATTTAGAACACAAGGTTTTGCAAGGGTGAATGTTGAAGAGTTGAATATCTTTGCATGTATTTTGAAAATAAAAAGCCATTGTTTTAAAAAAATTAAGAAATTAAACTTTTGCCAGCACATACATTCACTTAAAAAGCTTACTGGTGTACCAGACACTCTATTAAGTGATGTAATATATAAAGAAAAAAGAAAAAAATAAGAATGAGTAGAAATCTCTATGGCTAAGAAAATGATACAATAATGGTATTAAACTAAAAAAGAAACAGGGACCACTAAATCCTACATAAGGATGCATAGGCTACATATTAAATTAGAAAACTACACATGTATATTTATTTTTTATTAATATATCAGCACATTAAAATCAGATAGGAACCACCTTTTAATCTGGTTCAGATCATATTCAAGAGAGCTGTAGTCCACATGTTTGAGATCTCTGCTCTATAACATAAAGGATAATCATAGCCAATGGCATAAAACTTCCAGTAAAGGGAAATCCTCTTGGACCTGAAGGCTGTCCATTTCAATTTTGGGTTTATCATAAGAAAGTTTTCCTTATACCAAACTTAAATCTGCATCTTCTTACCCTCCTTTGCAATCAGGGTCCAAATAGAACTCTCTCTTTCAAATAAAAGGTACTTAGCTTAGCATAGTGCCTGGCACATAGCAATCACTTAATAAATGTTTATTGAATTAAATTGAGAATCTTTTAAACACATTAACTACCTCCCTCAAGTTTTCACATATATGACTAAACATTTCTAGTTCCTTTAAATATTCCCCACAAAGCACAAATTTGGTTTAGGAGGACCTCTGAATGTTCTCCACAAATAAAAAAATATATCCATAGCATTCCCCTGATTTACTAGTTTAGCTACCCTGTTGCTAAATTTCTTTCTTCCAGGTAAATGGACTTCTCGTCATTCATGTCCTATATTAATTGAAATTTTTCCAAAGTGTACCTGACCCTATGTAATTAATACCAAACCCATAAAGTACTTTTCATCTAAGGACAATCTCAAAGTATGTTACAAGTAATGCTCTGCATGTATCAATTTGAAATTAGTCCAAGATTCTCAAGCTTGAAATGAAATGAATAACCATAAAGCACTAGGAATAAATTTTGCCTCTCATTTGAAAACATTCTATCTCTCACATAAGTTATATCCATTCATTGTCTCAAGGAGGAAAGGAAAAGGAATTTATTTTAGTTAGAAATTGTTCTAAGGCTCACAGCCTTAAGTACTAAACTCAACAGCAAAGGTAGAAATTTCTACCCCAAAAATGTACTTGTGCCTTTTGAGCATTGCAGATCAGTTCTTTAACTGTCCTATTACTTAAAGAGAAATTAAGTCAATATGTTAGAGTTCTGTGATTTCAGTGGGTGTGGAAATACTTTCAATCAATGCATGATTGTGATCCATAACAGTTTTGTATTTGTGAGTTGCCTATGCCTCAAAAATGGCAAGTAATTTGCTGAGGGTCATACAGATAAGGTCAGAGGCTGCTTGTTAAATTAACCATCATTTGACAGATTAGGTAACTGAAATCCAAAGGGAGTAATATATCCAAGGCAAGAGAGTTAATTGATAACAGATTCAGCTCTCTTAACTCCTAGTCAAATATTTTAACAAAAAGAAAATAGCAACAACAACAAAATTATTAAAAATGATGCTAAACTGCCTCTCTTGGAAAGGTGAAATTGGAAAGTATTAGATAATTTTTTTTGTTATTTTTTACTGTATAATTCAGTCTCTACTCATCAATACCCTTCCATATTTTCATTAAATCCTTCACGACATCCAGAGATAAACTCATTTCTAAGTATGAGAGGTGGGGTACACCTGATCAGGATAGATCTGAATGGGAAAAATATAGACAAACATTAAAAAATAGTAGTCTACCTCTAGTCTATTATTCTAAAAAGGCAACCATCCGGGAGAAACACTCCTTACCAATTGCCAAAAAATGGCGATGGTTCTTAACAGATTTAGCTCCCTTCATAATTTCCTATTATCCATCCATCCTTTGAACTATTACCACACTAACCTTCCTATTGTGTAGATTTGTGATTTCTTTTTAATATGAAATGGTTACTTGCTGTTAAGTTTTCCATCATTTCCACCTAAGGAAACAATACCTCTCTGTTGATGAGAACCAAAACCAAAATAGAATTTGCCTATTTGGGGGGCACCTCTTCTCTCTGAAAAATTAATTACATGTAAGGCAAGATAAAAATTGATTAGTCACTTTGCTTTTGGCAAGGAAAGGACTACATAAGAGAGCATCCATAAGTAGATGATTAAAATATCATTCAAATACTCAAATGGCTCTATGATCTCATCCATGTGAATGTATCCTCATTAATGAATGTTAGAACCCCATACTTATTCATCCTGCTGAACTTTCTGATCATAATTTTCCTTGATGGAGTCTTGTATTCCAGTTATTTGAAGCTTCTCTTTTATTATTCACTGCCATTTAGTTCCAAATAATCCAGGCACCTCTTCAATATCCTTTGAGTGATAGTTATTTTTAATTCTTTGTATATCATAGCCCAAATCCAACATCAGCTGAATTTCTATATAATTTTAGGATCATTAATCAGACTTTACAAAATCCCTGGGTAGTATGGCTCATTCTCTATCAAACTTGTTTAATTCTAGTTCCATCTCCCTGCATTATCCATTTGTACTGCTTAAGATAATTAGATAGATAGTCAGTTAAATAGCCAAATATCTTAATTACTGGAAAAGTTCTGGACAGTAGACATTCTCCATGCATTTGATTTTTACTGTGTGGATAGTAAGATAAAATTCTTCAATGGTTATGCTTTCTTGAAGGAGATACTGCAGTAATCCTGAGCATGATGGAACAATGTGATGTCATCCTCAAATGGAAACATATGGAGGTTAGAAAAATCCTCTTCTACTTGGATTCTATGTTGAATCCCTACCCTCATTTATGGTTATTTTTGGCAAATATAGATCTTCCTACATGAATTGATTGATTCTTTTGATCAGAGGGTTGTTAAACAAGGTTCTCTCTGTTTATAATTTTCAAAGAATCTTGAAAAATTTCGATGTGTGTGAAGATACCTTGTTGAAATATAGAGGAAAATTCCAAATTAAATCAGGCTATCAAATCAAACCTCATTTTAAAATAAATTAAATAATGAGTACAGTGGGGTCTTGTATTTTCAAGGACTATCAATTATATGATGGTAAAAGTACCGTTTGCTGTGGACTATCATTTATAAAACCTTGCCTGATCTTGTATTTATACCTTCAAAGGTTTTTTTTTTTTTTTAATGTCCATTTAAATGATTCCAGACAACTGTTGCACACGCACAATTGTGCTACCTCCAGAACAGATCTCTCTTTGTACATTTGGTCTAATCCCATTGCTTTTCCCCAGATTTGTTCTATTTAATGCCAAATATGCCTCTGTAGACTATATTTAGACTATAAAATTAGAGACCAAATATGGCAGCTTGGTGATGAAATATTTTGCAGATCTTTTCCATTTTTCTTTTCTTTGTTGTTCTCTTCCATCTTCCCCCTTAAATATCTTTGGCATGACTTCTTATTGTTTACTCCTTTCTTCTGAATCTCTCTGCTTTATTAGTAGCATGCCTCATAATATTTTGTCTTTCTCTATTTGATTTTAAAGACATATTCATATGATAAATTTTAGTTGGCTTTGGTTTTCATATCTCTCTGCTTAGAAAATAAATATTTCCTGACAGAAGCTGTGTATGCAGTTCTACATTAATACTATATAGTAATCGATGAGCTAGTTGCTAAAGTAATCTATTTCCTTTCTATCCAGTGTTATATTTGAAAATTAAAAGTAAAAATGTTATGCCAAGGGGCCTGTTATATATTCCAGTTACAATATTGGTTTGCTTTGTCTCTAGCAATCTTCACCCAAATGTTCTCCACCACACTTTTTACACCTCTTCTCGTTCTTCTATTTCTTGGTTTTCCTTACATGGGAATTTCTTCTTAATACTGCTCCATTATAGTTCTTTTGAATAATATTTTCTTCTAGAGCCATATTCCAGCCATGTGTCTTATTCCATCAAATTTCAATGATATCTCTAAGATCACCTTTGTCTCCTTACATTACTTTTTTTTTTTTTGCTGAGGCAATTGGAGTTAAGTGACTTGCCCAGGGTCACACAGCTAGGGAATGTTAAGTGTCTGAGACCATATTTGAAGTTAAGTTCTCCTGACTTCAGGGCTGGTGCTCTATACACTGCACCACCTAGCTGCCCCCTTACATTACTTTTGTAAGATCATATTCTTTGTTAGCCCTGTTTTGTGTATTTGAAGGAATGGATTTTATTATTGGCTCCTTTTGTGGATCTCTGCTGCTATTATACTTTCTATACTATAAAAGGCCATACATTATCTAGCTTGGCATATCTTTATTTTCTCCAGTTTCCTCTATAATTTAAAGCCCATTTACATATTTTTCTTTCTTGATGACCTTTCACTAAAATAATTATTAAGCCACCTCTCCAAATCTTAATTTGATCATTTTCAAAATGAAGATAATAACATTTATACTACCTACAATCCAGGATCACAAGGAACACACTTTGTAAGCCTTAAAGCACCCTATAAAATGATTTTGATCAAATAGATTTAGTGTAGACCTGATGCTCAACTTTAAATTTCAAAGATGCCATCTATCAAAATGAGAGATCAATTTTAATTCTTTAATGATACACATATTTTAATATAGAAATTTTTTAAATGCTAAGGACTCCCAGTGTATCTAGCATGATCTTCAGTCATCCTGATCTATATATTGCTGTTGGCCCTAGATAATTCTGGAGGAGAAAATAAGGTTTTAGCTTTCCTTCACTCAAATCCAATTCACTTGCATATCATGGTATCACCTTCCTGATGTCACAGTCATCTTCAAGAATGAAGGGCAAATAATTTCCAGTATCTTCACATATATCATCATGTTAGATTCTAGTAATATTTATTATTTCTACTACTACCTTATACTGCCTTAAGTAAGATCTGATGACGAGTCAAAACTCCTATGGAGATGAAGACAGAAGACATTGAAGAGGTTAGGTAATGAGCTGAGGGAGCCTGGTCTAACTCCAAAGAAATACTTATATGTCTTGGATCTATGACCTTTTGCTTCTTATACCATTTGCAAGGATTGGCCTAACTTCTGGGCCTATCTTGACAATTATAATTACACACTATTCAATTTTGTTTTAGTGTTATTTCCATTGTCATAATCATAGAATGTCATTTTCCATTTTTACTTTATTTCACACTGCAACAATTCATCTAACTCTTTCTATAGGGACAAGAAATGAGCCTATGATTTCATTGATCTAGAGAATTCTCAGACGAGGAAACTCCCTCTACCAACTCATGTTAGTACTTTCTCTGAAAAAGTCTTATTTGCCTATAGTGCTGAGAAATTAAGTGACTTGCTCAGGCTTACACAACCAAATGTGGCATATTTCTTTGAATTCTTTATATTTTTTAATAGCACAGTATAGCACTTTCCAATCAATAGTCTATTTTTTTTCTTTTTGCTGAAGCAATTGAGGTTAAGTGACTTGCCCAGGGTCACACAGCTAGGGAATGTTAAGTCTCTGAGACCACATTTGAACTCAGGTCCTCCCGTCTTCAGGGCTAGTGCTCTATCCACTGTGCCACCTAGCTGCCCCTCAATAGTCTATTTTTAAGTACTTGTGCTTATTCTTGTTAATTCTCATTTTTGCCTGATTGGAAACCACTCCCCTAAACCACTTTTCTTCCCAGCAATCAATGTTGATTCTTGCATATTCATTCTTAAGAACCTCTAATTCCTCAAGTGAATTTCCTTTTTTATAGTTTTGGTGCCTAGAATCCTATATTTCCTTTGTTTGAACCAAATTAAATTCATTCACCTAAACTCAAGAGTAAAAGTTTGATTACATATTGTGTCTTCTTCCTTATAAATTTTAAGATGGTATAATAACAGTATCCAAGTTTGATCAGCTTGAGAGGAGTGCTGAGGTACTTGGTTTCTAATGGCAACACATATATGAACAATAGACTAATGTTTTGCTCATAGATGGCACTTAATATTTACTGAATAAAGAAAAACCCATTATTGGTGAGATGTTATGCACAAAAATTGGCCATCACTAGCAATAATAGAATCCATGCCCTTAATGTCATTAAGAAAATACCTTTTGGTGCCTTTTGATTGATGCCTATTTCCTAATTTCTTGATCCATTTTTGATTGGATTATCTCTTATAGCTCACATCTCTAGAATTTTTTGGTCATCCAACCTTTGCTTGAAGACCTCTAGTAAGAAGGAAAACACTGCCCAGATCAACCCATTCCTTTTTGGTTAACTCTGTTATGAAGTTTTTCCCTATATCTAAGGTCTTCCTCTAAATCTCTTCTACAATTTCTACCCATTGCCCTTAGTTCTACCTGCTGAAGTCAAACAGTACAGGATAATCTGTATCTTTGCCAGTCATTTTCACATAATAAACCTACATGTACTTAAATAATTCTTTAATTTATCAACATCTTTCCTAAATATGTGGGTCATAACAGCACAGTAGTTCAGTAGTGATCTGATCAGGGAAAAGAAGAATGGAACTCACACTTTTTTTTTTACTTCCATGCTTCTTTCTTGAAACAGCCTAAAATGACCTAAATTATTTTTTTTGTTACCATGTCAATCTACATACTGAAAGGTGTTAAATACTTTCTTAGAAAAACTAAACCAAACCAAATCTGTTGTCTCCCCATGCCTCTCATACATCTTACTTATAATTAAGCTTATGAATCTATTTTACAAGATGACATCATTAAATTAGGCATTTTTAGTTTAACAATAACATCCTAGCTTATCAATATTTCCTTGGATCCTTTCATCTAAGGTGTTAGCAATCCTTCCTAGCCTTGTGTCACTGATCATTTGTAATTTGATAAGCCTGGGCCTTTCTGTAAGTCATCAATTAAAATGTTTAAAAAAAAAAAGGAAAGACCAAGAAGAGATTCTGGAAGCACCTTAGGTAGTATATCCAGAATAATGAGATGCTCCTCCTCTTTCTTATTACCCTCCAGAACTAGTTTTTCTTTCTGATTTCTGGTCAATGATACCACCATTCATCACACTTTATTCTCAAAAAATTCTCTATGTCACTAAATGGAGATGAAAATGAGAGGAAGAGTCAAAGTCCTGCCAAATTAAAAAAAATGTCTATTAGTGTATACACAACACATATACACACATTCATCCCTCTAATACAGGAATTTTTAATCGTTCTTATGTTAAACGTCCCTTTGGAAATCTTGTTAAACCTATGAATCCTCAAATAATGTTTTTTTAAAGTATAAACTAAAACACAGATGGTTATTATGGAAAGCAATTAGATTGAAACAGTAAAATATTTTTTAAACATGAGTAGACCATCACCCCCATATATAAAATTGATTTTCAGTCATGTCCAACTCTTCTTGATCCCATGGATCATAACACCCCAGGTGCTATCCTCTACTAGCTTTCAAATTCTGAACAAGTTCATGTTCACTGTTTCATGACACTATCTATCCATTTCATCATCTGCCATCCCTTTTCCTTTTGCCTGCAATTTTACCCAATATGAGGATCTTTTCCAATGAATCCTGTTGTCTTGTTATGTGGCCAAAGTATTTAAACTTCAGCTTCAGTATTTGAACTTCTAGTGAACATCCTAAATTAACTTCTTTAAGTGTTGATTGATCTCCTTATTGTCTAAAGGACCTCAAAAGTCATCTCTAGCATTATAATTCAAAAGTTCCAGTTCTGTGACCCTCAACTTTACTTATTGTCCAATTCTCACAGCCGCATATTACTACTGAAAAAAACTATAGTTTTGACTTTGTGAATCTTCATCAGCAAAGTAATCTCTCTGCCTCTTAGCACACTATCCAGATTTGTCATAGCTTTCCTTCCAAAGAGCAAGTATCTTTTAATTTCATGGCTTAAGTTGCCATCTGTAGTGATCTTTGAGCCCAAAAATATAAAATCTGACCCTACTTTCATTTTTTTTCTCTATTTGCCAGAAAGTGATGGGACCAGTTGCCAAAATATTAGGGTTTTGTTGTTGTTGTTGTTGTTGTTGTGTGTGTGTTTATATTAAGCTTCAAGCCAGTTTTTACACTCTCCTCTTTCACCCTCATTAAGAGGCTTCTTAATTCCTCTTTCCTTTCTGCCACTGGAGTGGTTATCATCTGCTTATGTGAGATTTTCAATATTCTCCTGGCAGCCTTAATTCCAACTTTTTTCATCCTCCCTAGCATTTCAGGGGATGTACTTTACATAAGAGTTAAGTTAATAAGATGACAATATATAATGCTATGTCATTTTCCACCACCAATCTTTTTTTTTTTTTTTTTGGCTGAGACAATTGGGGTTAAGTGACTTGCCCAGGGTCACATAGCTAGGGAATGTTAAGTGTCTGAGACCATATTTGAACTCAGGTCCTCCTGACTTCAGGGCTGGTGCTCTATCCACCGCACCACCTAGCTGCCCTACTAATCTTAAGCCAATCAGTTTCATTTTTTGTTGTTGTTTGTTGGCCTGCATACAGGTTCCTCGGGAGATACATAAGATAATGTGGGACTCCTATCTCTTTGAGGACTTGCCACATTTTGTTTTGATCCACACAGTGAAAAACTTTAATGTAGTCAATGAAGCAGAAGTAGATGTTTTCCTTTGCTTTCTCCATAATCCAGCAAATGTTGGCAATTTGTTATTCTGTTAATATATAAATACTAGAGATATAAAAAGAGCTGTAACAAAAATTCTGATCTTAAGGAAATTATAATTTAACCAGAGGAGAGATATCCCACAAATTTCACAGAAGAAAGCAGAAGAAATACAAAGGAATAAGTGAGGTGTAACAGAGATACTTGAGGAAATTGAGCATTTTACCTAAGAATATAAAAGACAATCTCTGTTGAATTCATCTCTCTCTTTTCATTTCATTACCAAACCAGACCATGCCTCTTTCATTACTGGCTTGGGCTATTGTAAAAACCTCCTTTTGAATCTCCCTGTTCTCCATTTCTCTGCTGCCCTTTCCATCTATTCTTATGCTTTATTACATTCATCTTTCTAGCAGAAAGAGCTGATGTCACTCATATCCTCAAAAGCCTCCAAATATAAATCTTTTTTGAATTGGATTCAAACTGTTCTTTCAGGTCCAAGTTCACTGACTCTTCTGCAGGATCACTCTTTTTCCCAAGCAATAATTGTTGAATTAATTCTCTCAGCTAATCCTTCTAAAAACTAAGAATTCTCTCTTTGCAATATACATTTTAAGTGATGTTCTTGTTATTTATACAGAAGAAATGGAAATCTAGATAAGTCCAAAGACTATACAAACAGAAAAGTAGAGTGAGGAAGTTTTAATTGTTCAGTACTCAATTTTAGGTCAAACAATTTTTTACTTTTCAGTAAAGATGGAGCCTGTCAAGCAGGTACTCAAGAAAACCAAAAATCAGCTCTGCAAAGTTCAATGACAATTTCTTGGACTGGCTGATCAGCACCTTTGACTTCACTTTTTTGTGACCTTGGTTGTCCTGCTAGAATGCCCATCACTGATATACAAAACACCTTGTCCTTAATTTCCACCCCATATTAAAACAGCCATTTGACAAAGACTTTTGAAGTGTGCATATCAATAACAACTGTTTTATCATCTTTGTATCATGACCAAACATGCCCCTAGGATTTTAGAGAACCATGGGAAGGGACAGGAAGAACCAGATTCTGCCTCCCTTTGCCTCCCCACAGCTCTAAGTATATAAATTATGTCTCTCCCTGAGATACCATTCAAGCATTACTGTTAAAAGTGTAAAATCAAACAAGCTCGGGGCAGCTAGGTGGCGCAGTGGATAGAGTACCAGCCCTGAAGTCAGGAGGATCTGAGTTCAAATATGATCTCAGACACATAACAGCTATGTGACCCTGGGCAAGTCACTTAACCCCAATTGCCTCAGCCAAAAAAAAAAAAAAAAAAAAAAAAATCAAACAAGCTCTTCAAAAGCAGACTTAGGAGTTTTTTATATTTATTTTAGAGAGAATAATCAAGTTATTTCAGAACTGTTCAAACTGTAAAAAGTGAAGGACCAATAACTGTTAGAAAGTCTATGGTAATGATTAATAATAATTATTTATAGAGAAGGATCACTCATTTTATGTTCACTAATTCCAGGTGCCTTCTTCTGATATAAGACCAGGAAGTCAGATTCATTGCCAATCCATTTATTTATTTATTTTTTTGCTGAGGCAATTGGGGTTAAATGACTTGCCCAAGGTCACACAGCTAGGAAGTGTTAAGTGTTTAGGCCACATATGAACTCAGGTCCTCCTGACTTTAGGGCTGGGACTATCTACTACATTGCAAATTTAAAGCAAATACAGAACACCAAGGACACACAAGATAAGAATTTCTTAGTGAACAAGGTAAGTTTCTGTTACAAAAGCTGGATGATTCTGTTCTGGTGTCTTTAAAAGCAACATCATCACCAAGAACAGGAAAAAAAAAACAAAAACAAAAACAAAGAATACAATGAAGTCAATGGTTAACTCTGAATTAGTAACAGATTAGTTAATAATGTTAATTAGTTAATAATATAAATTAAAATATTACTTTCCTTTACAAATTTTTCAATTCTGATATGGCCTTCCATGAATTAAACTTGATTTCTGAGAGTCTTGATATTAGTAAATCTTGCCCTAATTTTGAAATGCTAATTAAATACTATATAGTTAAACCATTATGGCCAAACTTTGAGGTGGAAAAATATTTTCTATTCAGAGTGGACCCACTTCAACTATTAGTTTAGCAGCCTGCCCAGCCTCAAGTGGCTGTTACCTTTGTAACAGGTATAATTTCAGGATTTTTCAAAACAACATGCTAACCTAGCAAACTCTATTAAAATGCAGAGTATACTAGAAGGTATTGATCTCTTATCCCCTTGAAACACCTAAAAAGAGATTAATTTATTCAAATCAATGCAACAAGTATTGTGTGTGCTAGGTGCCATACTATATTCAAAATGAGGATAAAAGGCAAAAAACAAAAATAGCCTCTGACTTCAAGATTATGAAGTACCACTAGAGGGCAGAGTCTTAAGACCTGAAGTCAGGACAATCTGTGTTCAAATCTAACGTCAGTCACTTAATAGTGTGAGAATCCAGATAAGTCATTTACCTTCTGCTTGCCTCAGTTTCCTGATGTGTAAAATTGAGAGAATAATTGCACTCTAATTCTCAGAATTGTAAAGGACAAAATGAGATACTTATAAAGTAATTAGCAGAACACAAAGCTATTCTATATGTGCATGTCTGTCTGTATGTCTCTCTCTCTCTCTCTATATATATATATATAAATAAAATTATTACTAACAACTGAAAGCTATGCGCTCTTGATAAGAATACAACTCTTTCTGTAGTGACTGTAACCTTTTATTTAAGCATTTTCTGTGTAGTAAAAGAGAATAGTTTAGCTAGAATGTTAGTATACGTTCTTTTTAGTGACATCCTCCTTCCTGGCGCTAGAGAAGAGCAAACAAAGCAGAGAGAACCTATAACTATGTTGTGTGAAATTTGTATTTTAAAAATATCTGAGCTTGGAAAAGTGCCCAGACTTAAAAAAATAAACCTTTTGCTTCTGTTTTAATTAAAAGTTATCCATCAATGGAAAAGACTACCTTGTACACAGGTGAAAAGTTTTAGGGGGCATCAGTTGGCCTATAATATATCAAAATCTGTATAATAAACCTGTGAGAAAAGTAGCAGAAAGGAGGGGTACAAAGAATAGTTGACTAGAAGTCTATAGGTAGGCAAAAATTTAGAGTTTACATTTACTTTTTTTCATGATCATATTCTATCCCATCCACTCACCACCCACCCCAAGAATGGAAACTTCCTGAGGGCAGGAACTATTTCATTTTTGCCAACCTAGCACCAACACTTTTCCCAATACATAAAGAGAATTTGGTCAATATCTCTTTTTACAACTTTAATACACTTTGTGTAATTCTAAGTAAATATTTCCCAATTATGTATAAAAATTTAACATTCATTTTCTAAATTTTAAGTTCCTCATCTTTGAGAAGGCAAATAATTTGAGATCAATTATACATGTGAAGTTATACAAAACCTATTCCCTAATTAGCCATGTTGCAAAAGAAAACACAGACTGAAAAAAAAAGATCTAACTAAGGATAAGTGAACAGAAATTTGTGATTAGGGAAAAGGAATTTACTCAGTGGAGTGAGGTTGAAGACTCTCAACCTAAGACTCAGATTGGTCTACAGTAGCTGTCTACCAACTTTGAACCAGCCCCAGTGAGGGGCCCTAGAGTCAGCAACATAGGAAAAGAAGGAAGGACTGTATCAAAATACCTACAATTGTTGACATTCTCACATACCATGATATGTGAGGGATGCTCTCCTTCCCTCCTCCTCTCTCTTCCCCCACCTCCACAGCACCGCCTTTGAATTTGATCAGCCATACCAAGCTGTCAAGGAAACTTTCCTCTGAATTCTCTCATACTGTATTCATTTTTAACTACAATATATTTGTTCCTTCTAATTCTTTTAAAATTCTCCATTAATTTAAGAAAAATCCAACACTTTCTGCTCCTAGATAAAATATAATTTTAGATCTCTAATCCAAATAGTCTATTTAAACTATATCTATATCTCTATATATTTAGTACATACAATTTTTAAAATGTTGTTAGCTCCCTTTGGAATGTGAGCTCCTTCAAAGGAGGAGACATTTTTTGTCCCCCTCCCCTTTAAAGATTTCTGGCACTTGGCATAATGCCTGATATATACTGAATATATTTATTGATTGACCATAAAAGATTTTATTATCATCTAGTCCAAGACTTCTTAAGCTTTTTTGTGTCACAGACCACTTTGAGAGGCTGATGAATTTTTTTGAATGTTTTTGAATGTATAGAATAAAATACAAAAGATTTCAAAGAAAACCAATTATATTAAAATAATTTTAAAGGCCTAGTATTACAAGGAAACTAATTTTATTAATATGCAATTATTTTAAATAATTAAACAAGTACACAGACTTCAGATTACAAACCTTTGATCTAGTTCAACTCTAATTTTAAAAATAAGGAAAATAAAATAACTTGCCTTCAGTCACACAGATAGTAGATCTAGGATTTAGAACTAAAATTTCCTAATTTCTAGCATTAGTCCACAGCAATATCTCTCTTTGTTTTCCTAAGAATGAGTTATGTTTCTCATCTCTGTTGTGGATATTGTGCCAAATTAGACTATAGCCCAGTCTAGAAAAAAAGTAGATAGTAGCAATAGAGTAGCAGTCTCTGACACAAATCCTTTTAAGATATTATTTTTACTCAGATTCTTAATTCCAACATTTCTAGAGAAACTAAAGTCTATGGAATTAAAAATCATACTATAAATTCAGATAACATTTCAGACAAAAGTTTCTCCCCATGTCAAATATGGAGTAGTCTTATAGGTCATAATTTTGAAGTACCACTGGTTACATTATTTACAAAACCACTGTAAAATGGTATCTACCACCACAAAATGATTATCCAAACTTTTTTTGTTAAAGATTTTTTTAAGGACTAAAGTAGTAAAGATGATAGAGCTATGAAATGCAAAATGGATAATTTTTATTATATTAAAGTTTTTGTACAAACAAAATCAATGCAGTGAATATTAGAAGGAAAGCATAGAACTGGGGAACATTTTCACATACAAGGGTTCTGATAAAAGCCTAATTTCTAAAATATATAGAGAATTGACTCAAATTTACAAGAATACTCCAACTGGCTGGAACTGTGAACAGGATCCAACCATTCTGGAGAGCAATTTGGAACTATGCTGAAAAAGTTATGAAACTGCATACCCTTTGACCCAGCAGCATTTCTATTGAGCTTATATCCCAAAGAGATCTTAAAGGAGGGAAAGGACCCCACATGTGCAAGAATGTTTGTGGAAGCCCTTTTTGTAGTGGCTAAAAACTGGAAACTGAATGAATGCCCATCAATTGGAGAATGGCTGAATAAATTATGGTATATGAATGCTACAGAATATTATTGTTCTGTAAAAAATGACCAGTAGGATGATTTCAGAGAGGCCTGGAGAGACTTGCATGAGCTGATGCTGAGTGAAATGAGCAGAACCAGGAGATCATTATACACGGCAACAACAAGACTATATGATGATCAATTCTGATGGACCTGGCTCTCTTCAACAATGAAATGTTTCAAACCAGTTCCAGTTGTTCAGTGAAGAAAGCCATATACACCCAGAGAGAGGGTGTGAAATGTGGACCACAACATATCATTTTCATGCTCTCTATTGATGTTTGCTTGCATTGTGGTTCCTTTCTCAGATTTTTTTTCTTGTAGATATGATTTTTCTTACACAACAAGATAAGTGTGGAAATATGTATACATATATTCGATTTGTCAAGTATTTTAACATAATTAACATGTAGTGGACTGCCTGCCATCTAGAGGAGGAGTGGGGACTGGGGGGGGGATTTGTAATGGAAAGCTTTAAAAGGGTCAATGAACTACCCATACATATGTTTTGCAAATAAAAAGCTTTAATAAAGAAAAAAAGAATACTTCAACTGAAAAATTGTCAAAGAATATGAACAGGCTATTTTCAATTTTGTTTTGACAATGTCAAACACCTAGGATTTATTTAAGGAATGGGGACCTTCCTTTTACATATAACAGGCAGATAAAATCTTCTATTCAATAATTAGACAAAATGCTTAAAATTTCACAAGGGATAAAATATATTGACAACCTTATACTTTACTGATAATGACCAATTAAAGTTCTTTCCTTCAGGGTCTGTTTTCAAAAGGAATGGAGCAACAACCTTCTTCTTCTGAGAAAACTATTTTTAATGAGCATATCTATCAACCAAAAGTATTATTAATAATTGTTCACATAATAATAATGTGGGTTGATGGGAAGAAAGCAAGTCTTGAAAGTAGTAAGTCTTACCATTGACACGTATTATTGCTTGCTTCTAATCTTGTCACTGAAGGCCTTTCTGTCCTAATAACTATTCTGAAAAGTTGCCACCTGCATAGGGAGAAGGAACTTCTTCATCTTAGAGGAGTTCCTTATACTAAAGATCACAGCATTTTCCTTACTCGATAAAATTCTGGAAAAATAATTCCCCAATTTTGAGGGGAGGCAGAGAGTATGGCATCTTAGTAGGTCAGATGCAATTACTACAAAATCCATTTGCAATTTATCCTATCATGCCATTTTGAGGAAGTTAAAAAAAAAAAAAAAAAACAAACCCTTCCTTAAGATTACACGTCTCTAGATATTGACAAATCCAGGACTAAAACTGGGCTTCTCTGCCTCCCGATTTATAGGCCATGGTCAGTTTTCCTTCTCTGAGGAGTTTCCTCATGCAAGGACTTTTTAGTCATTAATAGAGTTACTGAAAATCTGGCCCAAATTTTTTTTTTAAGAGGGTAGGTATTGGGGCAGCTATATAGTACAGCAGAGGACCTGAGTCCCAATCTGGATTTATATACTTCATACTGTGTGGCCCTGGGAAAGTCATTTATCCCCAATTATCTCCCTTCCCACCCTCATCATCCCCCCCCTAAAAAAGGGACAGACATTCTATGAACAAGGAAGGAAACTTCTCCAGGACAAGATTTAGGACAAAACCCGATAGACAAAATTTAGTTTTTGTATGTTCGTTCAGGAATGATGAAATGGTGGTTTTGACAGAGTAAATACCTTCATTTATATTTTCAATGGTTCTCAAAATTCTTTCAATGTTCAAATATTTATTATTTGAATATTTTTAATATTCAAAATTCAAATTATGCCTCTCTCATTCAGTGACAGGGTAAAATTGTTCATAAAAACCAGATTTTTGTTGCCTTCTTTTTTCTTTGTAGTTGGATATTAGACTAATCATTTCTTCTGAAATTAATGTAGTCTTGTTAGTCCTTTAAAATGAGTTGTTAAGATGCAAATGATGCAAATAAAACCATTAAGTCTAAAGTGCATTTGTTTTAGAATTGAAATTCTAGGGCTGATATATTTGGATGACCTTACTGAAAGCAGTCACTCTTTTTAGTCAAATTCCTTATCTGTAAAATGAAGGAGATGAACCATCAGTGGTTTCAAGCTCAAATAGAGCTACTGAAATAGAAAATAACATTTCAATTCAATAAACAGTTATTAATATTATTTTGATTTTGTTGTACTTTTATTTATCTCGTTAGATATTTCCAATTACTTTTTAATCTGGTTCAGGAAGAAATTGGGAGTTTTGAAGGTCCAGAGTTTGACTCCTTTGAGATGCATTACCTCTAAAGTCCCTTTGTGCTAAAAAAATAAATAAATAAAATAAATTTTTTAAAAAAAATTTGTGAATCTCCTATTCTTTTATTACAAAAGTGAAAGTCTAAATATATTTTAAACAACTTGGAGACAAAGACAGATTATATATATATATATATACATATATATATATATATATATATTCCCTTTCTCAAAGTCAAATAAATGAAGAAATCCTGCCTTAGATGAGCTATTCAGATATATAGGTTAGAGAACAAATAATTGAAATCTAAAACACTCTACCCCAACAAATACTCTCCTACTGTGGTTAACTTTTTCAGGTCCAGAACAAGAAGAAAGATATCTGAAGCTCTGTGCTGTGATAGTAATATTAGCCTGGATGACAGAAGACCTGACATTTCTTCCCAACTCCATTACTACCTAGCTGAGCAACCTAATCTTTGAACATCACTTGCCCATTCTCTGAGCTTGTTTTTCTCATCTTCAAAATGAAGGGATTTGAACAGAATGCTATTCTAGGACAAGAGCATACTATGTCCCAGACACTATGATAGCCAGTGAAGTTACAAAAAGTGCAAAGTAAACAATCCTTAAGGGCAAGAATTGTCTCATTTTTGGCTTTATAATTTATAATACCTAGCACATAACAATAGGTTAGTTAATACTTTGGGGAGTGAATTATTATCCAATCTAACAATTATCAAAATGAAAAAAATATGAAGCAGCTACAACAGGCAAAGTTTTATGATTAGTGCTAGGAAAGAAACAAAAGGAAGGGAACAAGCATTTATTAAGTGCCTACTATGTGCTGCTGTGCACTGTGCTAAATGCTTTATATATATTATCTTGATTCTCAAAACAAATGGAGTGAGATAGGGAGGTTGAGTGCTATTATTATCTCCATGTACAGTTGAGGAAACTGTGATAGAAAAACATTAAGTCACTTGCATATGGTCACCCAACCTGTGTGTGAGGTCAAATTTGACTTCATAAAGCTTTCAATCTAGAGGCTTGTCTCATGTAACATTTGTATGTATGTGTATACATATATACACACATGCATATATACATGAGAAAAACCATTTGTCTATCCTGTCCTAAATAAGGCTGGATTTGGGGACAAGTAATCCAGACCATCTGGAAAACTGGTGGGCAATTAAGCAATGAGATATATTCCACCTAGAAATACCTTTTCCTGGATGAGAATTTTCTAGGGATCAGGAAATGAATCTCATTTTCTCTAGTAGCAACCTTTAAATTTTTTACAAATATTTACAAAGTCTTGTTAATTTGTGGCCAAAACTTAAAATCAAGTCAGTTATGTTTCTATTACAATTAGTGAGTTCTACCTCCTGTGACTACAATGGTGGCCTGAAAAAACAGAAACTTAACTATTTTAGATTCCTCTTGCATGGATATGCAAACTGAATCTTTTAGTGCCAGGCTGATGAACCAATCCCTACATTACTCATGAAACCAAAAACATTTTCCCTTCAGCTTCAGTGTGCACAGCACTGAGTAGCAGGGGTATGGAGGGGAGAGAGGAATCTGAGGAAATGAGAATTATGGTACTTGATGTAGTGAAACAAAAATAAACTAATACCTACTGTGTACTTTAGGGCTGAGCAGATGTTTAAAGAGAGTTATTGAGGGAAGATTTCCTGGAAGGAGTTAGTCTTATGAAGGGTTTTTAAGAAGTGTGTCATCTTGGCCATGTCAACTTCACCTTTGTAGGACTAATCTTCATTCAAATGAGAGCGTTATGATTTCCAAGGTCATGGAAATCATATGATTCTGGGAGGGAGGGGAAGGGGAAAGTATATATAGATTTACAGATTCAAAGCTGGAAGAGACCTTAAAAGTCAGTTAATCCAACCAATTTTACTAATAAAGCAACTAAAGTCCTGACAGGCTAAACCACACCCAAGATCACAACGAAAGTGATGGAACTATGATATAAACCTAGGATGCTGCCTCTAGATCCAACATTGTTCACACTGAACCATACTGAAAAATCTCTATGGCAATACTAAAAAATCATATTCTGGAAGAGAAAAGTGGTAAGAAATCAGGTTAATGATGTGGGAGAACCCTGAGCCTGGAGTAGTTCTAAAAGAGTTTGGGAAAAGTCATATTGTGGAACAATATCTCTTTTCAGGTTCCTTTTCCTCCCTTGCTGAGTGTCATTCTCCAACCCATTCTCCAAATCCTACTAGCCCATTCTTTCATATAGGTAATATAGAGAGAGGTCTATATCTTATACCTTGTTGAATAAATTAATGAATAAAAAATTATGAAATATTTACTGTGTTCATTTTGCCAAATAATGGGAAAGCAAATACAAAATAAGCCTCTACCCTTATATTCTAAGAAGATGAATTAAATCTATATGGGGAAGAAGTGGCAAGCAGGTTAATATTTAACAACTGAATTTCCAAGAGGAAAAATGTATGGACACATAAGTTTCATCTGCATCATTCACATTTTCTCCATCACTTTAAATCTAGACAATCATCAAAACAATAAATCAAGCCCATATTTGTAGTGCTGCCAGTAACTGGGTTGTAAATCTCACTCTAAAATTTAATAATAAACAGCTAGTTTTGAGCTAGCTCCAGCACACTCCTGAGTGATCCTCAGAAAGAGGTATTTTGATCAGGGAAGGTCACTGTAGTTATAAGACAATTAATCAACATTTCTAGAAAGAGTACTGCTAATCTTTGGCAATAAGAGAAGAAAAAGAGATAAAAGGAATTAGAGTAGGTAATGAAGAAACCAAATTATCACTCTTTGCAGATGACATAATGGTATACTTAGAGAACCCTAGAGACTCAACTAAAAAACTACTAGAAACAATTCACAACTTTAGTAAAGTTGCAGGATTCAAAATAAATCCACATAAATCTCAGCATTTTTATATATTACCAACAAAGTTCAGCAGCAAGAGATAGAAAAAGAAATTCCATTCAGAATAACGGATGATAGCATAAAATATTTGGGAATCTATCTGCCAAGAAAATGTCAGAAACTATATGAACTAAACTACAAAACACTTTCCACACAAATAAAATCAGATCTAGTCAATTGGAAAAACATTAAGTGCTCATGGGTAGGCCGAGTGAATATAATAAAAATGACAATACTTACCCAAACTAATTTACTTATTTAGTGCCATACCAATCAAACTCCCAAGAAATTATCTTACAGATCTAGAAAAAAATAGTAGCAAAGTTCATTTGGAAGAACAAAAGGTCAAGAATTTCAAGGGGATTAATGAAAAAAAAAAGGCAGATGAAGGTGGCCTTGCTGTACCAGATATAAAACTATATTATAAAGCAGCAGTCATCAAAACCATTTGGTACTGGCTGAGAAATAGAGCAGTCGATCAGTGGCATAGAATAGGATATCAGGACAAGCTAGGTAATAACTTTAGCAATTTAGTGTTTGATAAACCCAAAGACCCCAGCTTTTGGGATAAGTACTCACTATTTGACAAAAGCTGCTGGGATAATTGGAAACTAGTGTGGAAGAAATTAAGGCTGGACCCACACCTAACACCGCACACCAAGATAAGATCTAAGTGGGTTCATGATCTAGATATAAAGAGTGATATTATAACCAAATTAGAGGAATATAGGATAGTTTACCTCTCAGACCTGTGGAGATGGAATAAATTTATGCCCAAAGAAGATCTGGAACTCTTAATTGAAGACCAGATAGATAATTTTGATTATATTAAGTTAAAAAGTTTCTGTACTAACAAAACTAATGCAGACAAGATTAGGAGGGAAGCAATAAATTGGGAAATCATCTTTACATTTAAGGGTTCTGATAAAGGTCTCATCTCTAAGATATATAGAGAATTATCTCACATTTATAAAAATTCAAGCCATTTTCCAATTGATAAATGGTCAAAGGATATGAACAAACAATTTTCAGATGATGAAATTAAAACTATTTATAATCATATGAAAAGGTGCTCCAAATCACTATTGATCAGAGAAATGCAAATTAAGACAACCCTGAGGTACCACTACACACCTGTCAGGTTGGCTAAAATGACAGGAAAAGTTTATGATGAATGTTGGAGGGGATGTGGGAAGACTGGGACACTGATGCATTGTTGGTGGAACTGTGAACAGATCCAACCATTCTGGAGAGCAATTTGGAGCTATGCTCAAAAAGTTATCAAACTGTGCATACCCCTTTGACCCAGCAGTGTTTCTATTGGGCTTATATCCCAAAGAAATTATAAAAGAAGGAAAGGGCCCCACATGTGCAAGTATGTTTGTGGCAGCTCTTTTTGTGGTGGCTAGAAACTGGAAACTGAGTAGATGCCCTTCAACTGGAGAATGGCTGAATAAATTATGGTATATGAATGTTATGGAATAATATTGTTCTGTAAGAAACGACCAGCAGGACGATTTCAAAGAGGCCTGGAGAGACTTGCATGAACTGATGCTCAGTGAGATGAGCAGAACCAGGAGATTGTTGTACACGGAAACAACAGTACTATATGAGGATCAATTCTGATGGACATGGCTCTCTTCAACAATGAAATGCTTCAAACCAATTACAATTGTTCAGTGAAGAAGGCCATAAACACCCAGAGAGAGGGATGTGAAATGTGGACCACAACATAACATTTTCATGTTCTCTATTGATGTTTGCTTGCATTGTATTTCCTTTATCGGATTATTCTTTCTTATAGATATAATTTCTCCTGAACAAAAAAATGATTTGTGGCAATAAGTATACATATATTCGATTTAAGTATTCTAACATAATTATCATGTAGTGGATATCCTGCTATCTAGGGGAGGGGTGGGGAGTAGGGGGGAAAATTTGTAACAGAAAGCTTTGTAAGGGTTAATGTTTAGGAATTACCCATACATATGTTTTGCAAATAAAAAGTATTAATAAAAAAAGAGTACTGCTAATTTTCTTACTGTTCTTAGCCATTAAAAAGATGCAGGGTGAGATGGAGTTCCATGCCATCAAATGGCTAGAGAGAAGCATAATGGGTCTGGGTTGAGTTTAGATATGATGAATGCTCACTAATCAGAAGCCTAAGGTCAAGTCTACCTAAGAATGTTGTTATCTGAAAGTTCTAGAATTTCAGATAGCACCAACATTCTAAATTTTAAAGAATCTAAAGATGACACAGTTTGTTTCCTTAAAATGTAATTTTTTGGGAGGTAAATACTCTTAGGAAGTGAAAAGGTGGATACTCCAGCAGAGACTCTAATAGAGTTTGGTTAAGTCATCACCACTTGACAGATATTTTGTCTGTGACCTTGATGGCTAAGTAGAATAAATATTATGGGAGTTAAGATACAAAAAAGCTCAATTTGAACTGAATTGGTTAAAGAAGGCTTCCAAAAGAATGAACCTTAATTGAAAACATGGTATGAATATGTGGAGGATCGAGACAGATTATGTGAGGGTATTAATGCCATTTTTCCTTTTTCTTTAAATATTTTATAATAAATCATGCATATATACAGCCTGAAGTGTTCATCTTTTCTAATGTTTTCAGAATCTCTAGATGCTAGTGCTGTTGACTAACTATGATCAAGGGTGATGAAGACAAGATATGAATTGGATGGTTTGCTGAAGAAATGAAAAAGCTGTCTGCCATCCTGCTGAGCTCAAATTAAAATGCAGTACATGGACCAGAGCCTGACAGTAGATTATTCAGTAAAAACAGAGGAGAATGTGATGGTTTGCCTCCTTAATGACAGAGAAAAACAGCAGGGGTCTGTTCTGTAATACTTTGTGCCACAAGGGGCAAATCAATTCACTTGTACATCTATGAGAAGGGGTGGGGGAGAAGAAGAGGGAAAGGAAAAGGGAAGGAAAGAGAGAGAAAGAAAGAGAGGAAGAGGGAAGGAGAGAAATAGAGGAAAAGAGGAGAAATGGAGGGGGGGAGAGAGACAGAGTCAGAGATGAAGAGAAAGAGATAGTGACAGAGATAGATACAAATTATGCACACACATACAGATATGAAGAGAGAGACACAGAGAGAAGAAAAGGAAGAAAGAAGGAAAGGGAAAAAGACAGAGAGAGGAGAAGGGTAGAGCTAGTAGCCACCATGTAGGCACACACTACATATTTCTGTAAACCCACATTCAAATCTAATCTATACTGTGTTGTTCAACATACTGGTCCTGCTACTAGATTAGAGCCTCTATTAACTGTCTGGTTACAAGAAAATTCAGAGTTGAAAAATAAAGGTGTATGAGATACAGAGTCCATTCATTCACCACCAAGACAAACAGCAACTATATGTACCTGTCCAGGGTTACACTATAGTCCAACAAAAATATTTCCTTTCCTAGCTAGGATAATAAAAAATAACTAAGTTATTCAGGAGTGGTAAATTCAGTACTTTCACTTCTGACTTGAGACTATTATATGAAATAAAATTAAATAGTATTAGAAAAAAGCCAATGTTTAAAATTTATGATATAATCAACACTTAACAATGAACAGGTGAAATTTGGAGATATAACAAATGAAAAATAAATATATTCTAAAGGTAGATCTTATGTAGTATTCAGATAAATACATCATACAATATTCCATAATTTAAAAAAAAGCAAAATGCTCTTCTCACTATGTTTTGAAAACAAAGCATCTTATAGTTAACAATGATCTTAAATTAAGTTTTCTAAATTTAAGTATTTTTGTTAACTACAAAATATACTATTAGAAACTAGAAATCAAAATCATAATAAGGATTTCAACATCGGAGGCAAATTCCATTGGGGGTGGAGGAGAGGAGAAAGGGACCTTTGTGATAATGTTGTGCATTGAAGACCTCATTTGGGTTTTCTTAGCAAAGATACTAGAGTGGCTTGCCATTTCTTTCTCCCAGTTCATTTTACAGACAAGGAAACTGAGACAAACAGGGTTAAGTGACTTGCTCAGGGACATAGGGTTTGAAGCCAGATTTGAACAAAGAAAGGTGAGTCTTCCTAACTCTAGGCCAGGAGCTCTATCTACCTAGCTGCCCCCCCCCCTTTTTTTGGTGTGTTACTATAGATAATGTAACATTGCACGATTTGATTAATTCTATGCAGATTTATCACCTCAGCCTAAATTCCTTGAGCAACAAAGTCAAACTGTTCAAAATAGAATTCATGGTTATTTTTTTCCTCCATGAAAATTCACCCTATTTCACTATTTCTGTCAACATTCTTTTTTCTCATATTTCAAGTTCATAATGGCAATATTATTGTAGATTTCTTTCTCCCTTTCCTTCTCACCTTCTTTCCTCTTCCCTTTTTCTCCCTTCCCTTCTTCTTCCCTCACCTTCCTCCCTCCCTCTTCCCTCCTCTGTCTCTCCTTTTCTCTCCACCTCTCCCACTAACTCTTCTCCTCCCTTTTCCTCTCCCTCTCTCCACATTATATAGGCAATTATTAAATCTTATCATGTCTACCATCATAATCTCTTGCAAATGACTCTTCTCTACTCACATAGCTACCATCTTAGTTCATCACAGTTTACCTAGCCTATTGCAAAAGCCTCTCAACTGATTTCCTATTAAACATCTCTCCCTCTCCAAATTAGCCTCAAGTAATTTTCCTTAGAACTAGATCTAACCATAATACTCCTTTCTCTCAAACTCCACTGGCTATTTCCTCTAGGATCAAAAATAAATTTCTCTGTTTAACTTTTAAAGCCCTTCATGAACTGATCCTAATCTATCATTCTAGCCACCTTTACATAATATTGCTTTTCTTGAACTTGGTCATCTAGCCAATTTATTCCTCACACATAGTACTCAGTTTTCATCCCTGAACCTTTGCACCGGTTGTGTCTCCACATCTGAAATGCACTCACTCCTTATCTTTGCTTAATAAAATCCTTCTCTTTCTTCAACCCAAAGTTTAAGAATCACCTCCTAGATGAAGCCCCACCAACACATCTCCACCAACTTCTAGAGCTCTCACTCATTAACTTTCTTGTATTTATTCTCTCTCTCAATATATATTCACACATATACACATACATACATATACATGCATATGCATATACAGATACATGCATATATACACATGTGTATATATGCATGTATGTGTATACAACACACACACACACACACACACACTTGTATATTCCCATTGGAATATAAGTTACTTTAGTAGGAATTGTTTCCAGGATAGTATCTAGCATAGAGTAGATGCTTAATAAATGCTTCTTAATTGATTAGTGGTTGAGATATAATAAGGACAAAAGTTGTAACTGAGTTTAAAAATATGATGGTCAAGATAATAGATGAAGAGTAGGAAGGGACTTGGAATGGAGAAAGGTTGAGGTGGAAAGGAAGAATAGGAACCACGTTCTTAGTTATTAACTTATTAGTGAGGAGATACCATGACTTGGAGGCCCATAGATAATACAACAAGGATGTAGAGAGGATGGAGCAAACTTCTGAGGAGAGGTTGCTGCTGAGAGATGGAGTGGGTTATGGAAGTGGCAATGGGAAACAGAGAATATGCTGATTCATCCTTCTATCCCTTATATATTAGTGAGTGCAAGGAGTACTGTTCTGGACCAGGCCTAACTCAGACTAGTCCAATGATTCAGACTTAGGACTAAAATGTAATAAGATATCATAGGCTCTAAAATGTAATAAAATAGTTTTTCTGTTGATAAAGAATAAAAAAAGACACAATTCCCAAGGTTAAGAAAAAACTAATTTAGGTAAATGACTACTTCCCTCCACATCTAGGTACAGTAGACCCCATTCTAGAAAAAGACCCTCTGAGGGATAGGGCAGTAGGCTATTTGGACAGTCAATACTGATAGAGGAATCCTTTCTCCCAGGGAAGGGAATTACCCTTTCTTGGGAGGTCTGAAAATAGAGTCCTGGCCTCCATTCTCATTCCAACTCAGCTGGAAATTATGCTTGTCTTAGATTAATATGATAGGTCTCTTTACAATTAATCATCCAGCCTCACTACAACTTCAACACTTCAAAGATCTTTGATTTCATCTGCCTGAGTGCATTCTCCATCAACACAAAATGACTTAGTAGATGGTCTTCAATTAATCATTTCTGTGTTTGTTTTAAACTAAGATATAGGCCATTTCAAGACATACACAAAGCCAAAAAATCACTACCAGATTAAAACAGGACAAAACTGGGCTTTTAAATATCTTAATGGAAGACTCAGATTCCCACATAATAGATCTAATTAACTGTATGGCCATTAAAATCAGTATAAAAAATGAAGTGACATAAGATTGACCTATTTGGCTATGAGATGAGTGATGTCATGTCCAAGTTCAATAGCAGACTGAATGCCAACATTATAGCTAGCTCTTATATTTTTAAGCTTTAAAGTTTGCAAAGAACTTTACAAATATTACCATATTTTTTTCTCACAATAACGTTTGGAGGTAGGTTCTATTATTATTTTTTTTGCCAAAAAAAAAATTCATTTTTGCCAAAGAGTATGCTGAGGCAAACAAAAATTAAGTGACTTTCTTAAAGACACACAGCTAGCAAATATTTGAGTCAGAATTTGAATTCAGGTCTTCCTAACTCCAGCTCCAGCATCCTATCTCCTTTATTACCACATTGCTCATTAGTTCCAAGGGACTTAATGGTAAACTTGAAGGTCCGCACCCACTCCCATATACACTAAAGAATTAACAAATTGTTTTTTTCATCACCCCCCTAGGAATCTCATCATCTTTCAAGATCACTTTGGCCTTGGTATTCACACTTTAACAGTACCTCATCTCTAAGGCCTCTCTGATTGGATAGTATAGGGCTCCTCCTAGAATCTCCACTTAAGGAGGGTACTCGGGTTATCCATCTCTTCATTTCCCTCCTAGTTTTCTCTTCATTCCCTGAACCAGTATTTTTCCTTCTCTTCTTCTTCTCCAGCTTTTTTATTTTCTTTCCCCCATTAGATTGTAAGCTTCACTTGAATAAGGATTGTATCTGAAACATAAGAGTTTAACAAATGTTTATTGACTGACAAGATCTATCAAGAAAGCCAATCATAATTCACATTTTTATGGCACCTTAAGATTTACCAAATACTTTCTTCATAACAATCCTTTGAGGTAGATAGTGCAAATATTATTGTTGAAAGAGAGGCAAAATGATTTGCCCATATCCATGTAACAAGTAAATTTGAGAAATAAGATTCAATCACTGATCTGTCTTCAAGTCCATGCTATTTCTATTATGGCATGTTCTTACATCATTTATATAATCCTTTAGAATTTTTAAGGAAATTTGGACACTTGGAAATGAATGCCTCTTGGTCAGGATGAAATCTCCCACTGTACCCCTTCTCTACCTCTTGGAGAGTTAGTCTTACATCGGACTGATTTATTTAATGAACAATTCTGCCTTTCATTCTTAATGGGAAAGAGTGAAAAGTAGAATCATGAATGGGCATCATAGGGAGCAAACAAGCCAAAGGAAATATATTAACTGGAACACAGCAACAAGCCCTCAATAAGCACAGTGTGAGGAAAGATACCTTTGAGAACTGCCCAGGCTAGCAGCCATAAGGATTACAAGCTGGGACATCAAGACAAAGTTGTATATGACTGGGCTATGGAAGCACCACTGAGAGCAAAAACTAAGTTGCTGGGTGGCTGAGAACACTGCATTGTCTTTCCCACTGTCTAGTCCCCCAGATTGTACAACTTGGTTCTCATTTTCCTTTTACTTTAAAGTCAGTTTCTCAAAGAAAAAATATGATCAACCATTGTATTTTGATAATATGTTTCACTACTCAAATTCAGCAGAGGAAATATAAAATGATTGGAAAATTTTGGGGAAAGGGGAAAGGAAAGAAAGTCAAGATGAGGGACAGAAAAGGAAGGGGAGATAGTGAGAAAGGTAGGGGGAAAGAGAAGAGAACAGAGTAAAGGAAAATACATCAAAATTTCAGTATAAAAATATAATTTGGAGCTCGAGAATTATTGATTATGTTGTACCTTTCAAGAGTAAAAAAAAAAAGAAAAGCATTGGACATTGCTCTAAGTATTGCCAGAAGTTTTTGTTTGCAATGGAAAAGTCTGTGACTAGTATGAGCAGTGATTTTTCTCTTCTCACTATTTTCTCTCAGCAGCTTTGAAAAGAAAACTGGGGGTGGGAAGGACAGTGAAGAGGTTAAGGAATGACAAGACAAGGTCACACCTCAGGGAAAGATTCAAGGGAGTAATTGAGAAAGCATGGTACCACACACAAGAAGGAGGGGACCAGGAAAGAGGGACTTGCCCTCTTCACCATCACCACCAGTACCACTTCTATTCCCCACTCCACACCACTACTCTACATATTTATTTTTCACTGCTTAGGTTTACACTGAATAATAAATAGGCCCTCAGGTTAACATCAGACAGTATATTGTAGAATATTGGCTAAAATCTGGCACTGTATTTGTCATACTATATTGTCTGAATCCATAGAAGAAAATACGTATTTTTTTTGGGGGGGGGACACAAGGGTTTTCAAAGATGAATATTGAAAACTATCTTTGAATGTACTTGGAAAAATTTTAAAAAACTATTAAGATATCAAAAAATAAACTTTACAAGCATTAAAATATGTATTTTTGCAAACAAATGGTCTTTATGAAAAGATAGACCTCATGAAAATGTAGGTAGATCTTGGGAGAGTAAATCATTAAACATTTATTTAGTGCCTACTATGTGCTGGGCACATTGTTGAGTGCTATGGATAAGAAAAAAAGCAAATGCTAATCACTGCTTTCAAGGGGCTCCCAATCTGGAATACTCCTTGATCCTGATCTATTTAATCCTAAATAATTACCTGTTTTAACATGAGATAAGTGATTAATTAAAAACCCATATCTAATTATTAATAAATCTAACTTTAAAATATCCAATCTTCTGCTCAAATTACACCAGATTTTTTTAGGTAAAGCTGTTTGATTTTCATTTTATCACTTAGATCTGCTAAGATCTTCACATTCACTATAGGGGGTGGGTAAAGGGCAGGAAAAACAATCATCAAAGCATCATAAATATATTGAAGAGAACTAGAGAGTTGATTTCAGAATTCTTGGCAATTGTCTATATTTTGCCAGGTACATATTTTTATTTGTGGTACTTCATCATGGCATGACAGAAAACATGGGAAAGGCAATTCCAGTCTAATATAAGCTCTCATAGAAGCCCAACATGCTGGAATGGTTTGAGAAATGGTGATGAATGTCAGAGGACATGTCTAGCTAAGTAAGAAGGAGCTCATCACCACACTAACAAAAAGGACATAAAATACTGAGTCACAACATTTTTTGAAGATCATTTGCTAAATGCAGATGAAATTATAGGTACTTGGTTTATCAAACTACAAATGAAATAAGGTAATTTTGTAGAACAAAAGTGTGACCTCTGAGAAAGCTGTTTTACACTAAGGGAAGTGGCAAGAATCTACTAGTTGAATATTGAATAAACTGGAAAAGACAGTGTCTGATTCAAAAAAGGACATAAAATTCATTATGAGAAAAGTCTTGCTTAGGAGCCCCATATAGGTCTGCTATAAACAGAACTAAGACTCTCAGTTTTTGCAAGTGGGGAAGGTAAGGGCTACATTTAGATCTGTATTAGGTGGTATTAATTATGTTTTTCTAGAGCCAATTAATTTGCTGTTATTCAGTTGTTTAAGTTACATTCAATTCTCCACGACTTTACTTTGGAGTTTTATTGGCAGAGATACTAGAATAGTCTGCCTTCTCCAGCCCATTTTACAAATGAGGACACTTAAATGTTACTTAACGGTGACTTGCCCAGGGTCATACAGCTAGTGAGTATGTAAGCCATATTTGAACTCAGATGAGCCTTCCTGATTCCAGGCCCAGAACTCTATGCCCTGTGGGGCCATCTAGCTGCCAACTAATAACTTTATATACCACACATGGGCAGGTCTCCAGCTAGACCTATCCCATCTATTCTCTGGCTTATCAAGGAATCTATAGTATTCTTTGAATGAATGGAAGATATGCTGAAGAGGGAGGGGGGAAAAGGTAAAAAGGAAGCAGAGTAGAAACTAAATGTATTAAGAGGCTGGAAAAGGTGAAAGAATGTGATTTGGAGAAGAAACAGACTGTTTAAACACCAAGGAAATATAAGAGGGTCAAGGTTCTTTTCTAATAAGTAGAAATGAATACTTGTTAATAAAGCAACTTTTTGGACTCCATGCAATCAGTAGCATATACAAACACCACCAGGAGAGGGAATAGTTAATATTGGCTGCAGAAGAAATCCTTATGGTGGGCAATAACTTGTTGAGGAGTAGAAAGGCATCCATATATCAACATCTTGTAAATAAATACTAGATATATAGTCTTTCCAGAGTAGGTGTCAGGATATTTTTTAATCAAATGAAATAAAAGACAAAATTTAACAAGTGTTGACAGCATTTACAATACTTCTGCAACACAGGAACAATGGGATTTGACACAGAGTAAAAAACAGTTACAAGGGCACTAAGTGGTGCAGTGGATAGAGTGCCAGCTCTGAAGTCAGTTCAAATATGACCTCAGATACTTGACACTAGTTGTATAATCCTGAGCAAGAGAGAGGAGGGGAAGAGGAAGTGGGGAGATAAAGACAGAGAGAGAGAGAGAAACAGAGAGACAGAGAGAGAGAGGAAATAGTTATAACAGACTGGTTTGCTGCTCCTGTAAGATTCTGGGTAAATCACTTAACCTCTTTGAACCCCAGTGTCCTCAAAGGTTCCCAATGACCTCTAAGTTTCTTTTTAGCTTGAAATCTGATTATATGTTGTGATTCAATGGTCTATCTCCCCATCACCTGTTTCATGCTAGTGCCTGAGAATCTCTATCTGTGCTATGGAATGGTAACTGATTTTTTTTTATTGTTAAAGCTTTTTATTTGCAAAACATATGCATAGATGATTTTTCAACATTGACCCTTGAAAAGCTTTCTGTTACAAAATTTTCCCTCCTACCCCCCCACCCCTTCCCCTAGATGGCAGGAAGTCTAATACATGTTAATTATGTTAAAATATTTGACAGATTGAATATGTGTATACATATTTATATAGTTATCTTGCTGTACAGGAAAAAAAATCCTGAGAAGGAAAACATAATGTAAGTAATCAATAGAGAGTGTGAAAATGCTATGTTGTGGTCCAGACTCAGATCCCACAGGTCTCTCCCTGGGTGTATCTGGCTTTCTTCATCACTGAATAACTGGAACTGGTTTGAAATATATCATTATTGAAGAGATCCACGTCCGTCAGAATTGATCATCATATAGTCTTCTTGTTGCCGTGTATAATGATCTCCTGGTTCTGCTCATTTCACTCAGCCTCAGCTCATGCAAGTCTCTCCAGGCCTCTCTGAAATCATCCTGCTGGTCATTTCTTACAGACAATAATATTCCATAACATTCATATACCATAATTTGTTCAGCCATTCTCCAATTGATGGACATCCATTCAGTTTCCAGTTTCTAGCCACTACAAAAAGGGCTGCCACAAGCATTCTTGCATATGTGGGTCCCTTTCCTTCCTTTAAGATCTCTTTGGGATATAAGCCCAATAGAAACACTGCTGAGTCAAAGGATATGCACAGTTTGATACTTTTTGAGCATAGTTCCAGATTGCTCTCCAGAATGGTTAGATGCATTCACAGTTCCACCAACAATGTATCAGTGTCCCAGTTTTCCCACATCCCCTCCAACATTTGTCATTATCTTCCTGTCATCTTAGCCAATCTGTCAGGTGTGTAGTGGTACCTCAGAGTTGTCTTAATTTGCATTTCTCTGATCAGTAGAGATTTGGAGCACCTTTTCATATGACTAGAAATAGTTTTAATTTCATCATCTGAAAATTGTCTGTTCATATCCTTGGACCAGTGGAGAGTGACTTGAATTCTTATAAATGTGAGACAATTCTCTATATATTTTAGAAATGAGGCCTTTGTCAGAACCCTTAAATGTAAAGATGATTTCCCAATTTATTGCTTCCCTCCTAATCTTGTCTGTATTAGGTTTGTTTGTACAAAAATTTTTTAACTTAATATAATCAAAATTATCTATCTGGTATTCAATTAAGAGTTACAGGGTGACTGATCTTTTCAAATGAAAAAGCACTTTGTATCACTTGACCTGGATGAAATTTGTTGTACAAAGCCTCACTACACCTCTAACATTAGTTACAGAAGCAAATCACAATAGCTGGCATGGGGGGCAGTGATAGAGGACTTCAATCAGGCAGACATTTCGTAAAAGTGGGGCAGTTAAGAAAAAAAGATGAATTAAATTAATGATGAATTAACTTGATGGTTTCATCTATTAAAAGGTAGAGGCAATTGAGGGGAAGTACTATTCTGCACTCCATTCTGACATAGCTAGTACAACCCTCATATTAAAAAGATGAGGAACTGAGGTCCTCAGAGGTTAGGTAGTTTGCCCAAGTCATAGAAGTAGAAAGTAACAGCATTCAGATTTGAATGTGAAATCTGACTTTAAAGCCCAGGTTTCCTGCTGTATCATGCTTTACTTTAGAGTGTAAAAAAGCTGATCATGTTACCTAGTGCTATTTTACAGGCAAGGAAACAAGTCCAGAAAGCAATAACCATCTTATCTTGGAGTACATAATGGATAAGGATGGACCAGCCAGCATAATGTGACAGATCTTAATTTTAGAAGAATGACTTTCAAAGTGTTTAAAGAATGCAGGAAACTGGCTCAGGTGCAATGAACTCAAAAATGACATCATGATAAGAAGGGGAAAAAAAGAGCTGAAGTGACAGATTTGTCTGCAGAGAGATCTCAACCAACTAAGAATTTTAAAGACATGTAGAGAAGATGAAAGAGCAGGTAAGTGAAGCTGATTTAAAAAAAAAAGTTATAGCTCTAGAGATGTGTCAGGAATGCTAAAGCGGGGGGGGGGGGGGCCGCAGGAATAGGGACTTGCAATGAATGCCAAATGCAACCAAAAATAACTTTAAAAAAAAACTATGCTTTTACAAGAAGAAAAAACAAATGTCAAACTCTTACTTGGGGTAGAGGCAAGACAAAGATAGGATTACTTAGTACTAATTTCATTTTAACTACTAAAGAGAAAAGGGTGAGTACATGAAATAGAGGAGTGACACAGAAAAACAGAGGAGAAACACAAGATATGTCATATTTATCTTCAAATTTCTCAAGATAAAAGGATGTACAGACTACCGCTAGAACTCATTTACAAGAAAAAGGTCACTTTGTTTTCAATGACCAAATTAACAGTTTCACAAAGAAATCTTTCCTCTTGGCTGGCATAACAAGTGTTCAACTCTTAGCCCAGTTCTTTAAAGCTTCATCACTAAAGACAGTGATTTACTAATGTCTTTGTATTAAATTAATCCAATTAGGAAGATGGCATCAGGAAGAAGAATGGATACTTTCTAGATGAGTCTTGTTTGGAGAAAGAGGGGAAAAGTGACAAAATCAGAAAATGAGCATCAAATGAAAGATTATAGCAGTTGCCAAGAATTTCAGGCTTAATAATTATCATTTAGTAACTGCATGAGAATAAAGGAAGTAATGACAAGAATTAATTTCTCAGAAAGATACTTTAAAGCAGAAAAAAGTTAAATCTTTATTAATAAACTTAAGTCATTAGTCTAAGGAGACCGATTCTTTTTCTCCCCATATAAAGTACATTCTTCTATGTTTGACATAATTTTAATATTTGTCTTTCATAATAGTCTCTTATTCATTTGCCATTTTAAAATTTAGTTCTTAAAAAAGTTTATGGGCTTGAATTCTTTTATGTAAATTTCAAAAGATAATCAAGTACCCAATCTCATCTCCATTTGCCAATGATAAGTTGCTTCTGAAGATGCAAATATATAGTTGGAGAACTGAAGTTTAATAATCAAAGACATGTCAACTGTTTTTTCTGTTGGGTTTTTTTTTTTTTTTAGTCTTTTAAGCACCTACTTTCATTACTCAAAGTCATCTTTGATCTTTTAATTTGACACATAGACAAGTCTCTGGAAACCTCTCAAAGTTAGGTTCATGACCTGTTATGACCCATTTGTAAATTTTAAAGGGAAAAAATGTTATGTGACAAAAGAGTCAAAATTAAATTTAAGCAGACATTCAAAATATATTTTCAAACATGAACAAAAATATTGCCAGTTCTATATTGAAGAAATTATGCATGTTACATACTCAGACATTAAAAGGAGTATGTAATTATATTATTGAAAAGAAGCTAGGAAGCCATCTAATCCATCTTGTAATTTAAGAGATTTATTGTATAATCTGTGTGAAAGGATCAGTACTTCTCTAATGTTACTTCTCTACAACCCATAACATGGAAGTCTTGACCTAAAAGAATTGCCCTCAAGTTGTTCTGGCCTTAGCTTCTATTTCTTCTCTTCCTACTTGTTCCAAATAACATGAGGTAGATAGATCAAGGACAAAGGTGGCCCTGGTTCCTGGTCTTTTAGAATCATAAGCCCCAGCCATAAGGAGTCTGGGCCTCTCAGATATGTTGGGTGCCTAAGGCTACACAAATCACCATACCTACTGACATTTTCAGGTGGAGACAAATTAAGTATACTGGAATCCTTGCTGCAAACCTCCTTGACTTAAAGGTGCGTCATTTCATCCCAAAACTAAACTTGAACTAAGAGGGTGTTGATATTAAAGCTGCACTGAAAATGTAGTATATGTATACTACAATACATATAGTATGTTTGAAGATTTACAGAGAGTACTCCCTACCCCTAAGAGCTATTTCCCTATTGAAATCAGTCTCTATTTAGGACTCTCTCCCCATTTGTCAAGGCTAAATCTCTTTGCAACTCCCACTCATTGTCTCTAGCTCAGTTCCCTGGGAAGAACAAGTATAATCTTTCTTCTGAATGAAGAAGGCCCTCATATATTTCTCCCTCTTCCTTCTCTCTGTTCCCTTTCCCCACTTAAAGCTTCTCTCCTCCAAGATAAACTATCCACATTCCTTCAACCAATCCTCCCAAAGGAGAGACTAGCTAGGACTTATGATCCCAGATGACCAGGAAAGTGTGTTAGTGAAGCAAGGACCAATCATGTTCCAGGGGAACCTTTGTCCTTGGCCTACCTCATGTTGTGTGAAGAGACAAGAGAAGGAATAAAAGCTGAAGCCAGACCAGCCTGGAGGCAGTTCTATTAGGTCAAGAATCCCCATGTTATGGGTAGGAGAGAAGAAATCAGATGCTAGATCCCAACCGATTCCCCTTCTCTAGAAATTGTCCAACTTGGGCAGTTGCGTCTCGGGGGCTGAGGGAGGAGGCGCGGGCTGCGGCATCTGGTGGCGCAGCTTCCCCCGCGTGGACACCGGTGCTTAGAAGGCGGTAACCGCAGCAGCGGACACAAGGCCCGAATAGGCACATCCGGAGGCTGCGGGCCACCCTCATCGATGCTCCCTCCGCCCCCTCGCAGAGCCTAGTCGCAGCCTCTAGTTCGTAGGCTCGGGAACCCCAGCCTCTGCGGCCCCGAGATGACTCGAGATTTCAAACCAGGACACCTGATCTTCGCCAAGATGAAAGGTTACCCTCATTGGCCAGCCCGCGTAGATGAAGTTCCTGATGGAGCTGTAAAGCCACCTACAAATAAACTGCCGATTTTCTTTTTTGGAACTCATGAGAAATTGTCCAACTTGCCTCCCTAAAATGTAGTGTCCAGAACTCAATACAGTACTCCAGGTGTGAGTTAATACAGGAAAAGTCCAGGAATCCTGACATCTTGATGTTGTCTAATATTGTATTAACTTTTCTGGCTACCATTTTGCATGTCCTCCATATGGACAGGCAAGAGAATCACAATATGACATATAATTTCTACTACTGGAGATAGTATCAACATTGATAAGATCACAGATTCACTGAAGGAAAAAAAGAACATCACCCTATTGAGACAAATACTTGGCTTGTAGTCCTTTAAACCCCCAGATCATTTTTCACATAAACTATTGCATTCAGTGATCCACATGGTTTTGCTTTTAGTTACTGAGAGAAACCACTGATCTTCAATTTATTATTGGCTAGTCTAATTAACAAACTGACTATACCCAGAAATCCTGTCTCTCCAGTCTTTCCTTAGTTTTATTATAAATCCACAATCCTATGATTTGTTAGCCTTATAAGATTCCTGAGATCTTTTCTCCTTAAAGTTATATAAACCAAAAACTAAAATGCAAATATACTGGAGCAATTGAAAGGAACAATATGATGACAGAGTGTTTCTCATCTAAAGGAGAAGTAACATCTCTACTAAGAACCTTATGTTCTCAAGTATCAAAGAATTGTAATAATATTGAATCTATGGATTTTTTATTTGAATTTTTAAATTTTATTTTTAATTTATGGAATAAAACAAGTATTTCTATAGCATAGTATAATTTAAAACTTTTACATGAAACTAACTGTAAATTTACTTTGCACAATTTGCTATTCCTTTCAAATAGAAACATTTACATGATAATTTTGTTGTATTTCTTTTCCTCTCCCCTCTCCTCACCCTACAGATAGCTAATAACTTGATTTTGATGAATTTATGGGAAGAAAGAAAATTGAGGAAAAAGAAATACACTAAGGAAGAAAGATAGGGAAAAGAATTAAAATTTACTAGTTCACATAATCAGTATGTGAGGGAAAAAAAGAGAATACCAACATGGAGGAAGGGGAAGTGGAAACTTTTGCCTGAACTAAACAGAAGACAGTACACACAATAAAACAGAAGGAGTTTGGAGTAGAAAAATAATAAAATCAAACAATGAAGAAACAGGAACAAGGAAAATCGCATTTATAGAGGGTGGATAGAATAAGAAGCAGATAAATTTTATAAGAAACAAATATCACCTTTAGAAAGAGGATCATGAAGTAGGAAACTAAAATAATAAAAAGGACAAAATCTTGTAAATGAGGTCTGAAGGAAAGCAATGAAAAGAGAGGTAGAAAGGAAGCAGATTTCTTATTAGTGTTGAGCACACACTTATATTCAGAAGTTTCTTCATTGTAAAACAAAGGGTGTGGAGGATAGGAGGAATAAGACTCATTTTATCATGTCTATCCCCAGTGCAGAGCATAGTTCTTGGCAACATAGTGAGGATCTAGTGAATGATTTTTTTTTTCTCCTCTTTAATTTGTAACACTATTGAATTGTTAGATAAGGAGGATGCAGGTGATCAGCAATAATTTTCACTGCTCTTCCCTACCCACTTTGTCTCTGGAGATATAGCCAGTCACACCCTGTTATATTAAATAACCAGTTCATTCTAAATTTAAGAGCAATATTTAGTCCATCAGGTCTCATAAGTTCCTCTTGTGTTCCTGTAGGGAACTGATAGATAATAAATGAAAAGTTAATATAACCCAAATTCTCAAAAACCCCCCAGTTAGGGTTTTATGCTATGATTAGAATTTACTTTTTTCTTTAGTTAATCTCTCTTTGAGAGTTGAGGTAAAGGTACATGATGGGCATCTGCTACTAGACAATCACTGGTAGAAGTTGGAGAAAAATAGACATTTTTTAAAATTATTGTGACTTTATGGATAAAATAAGCATTTCCATAACAGTATATAATAATGAAGATGATTTTACATGCAACCGCAAATCAATTAAGTACAATTTGCTATTCTTTTTAAATATATAATAAATTTATTGTGTAAGCTTCCTTTTTCTCTTCTCTTACTGCACTCCTCCCATCCTGATGACTACCATTACACATAGACATTGTTCCAAGATCTATCCTTGACCTCTTCTCTTGCCATACTCTGTATTTTGGTAAACTCATAATACTGAATGGCTTCAACAATAATCTCTATGAAGGCAATTGTCCAGTATTTTTTTTTGCCTTTTAAAATTAATTTTATTTTTAATTTGTGGAATAAAATAAGCATTTCCATACCATGCTACAACAAAAAGAGAATTGTATATGAAATTACAAATCTACCTTATAAAACTTGCTACTCATTTCAAATACACAACAAAATTATCATGTAAATTTCTTTTCTTTTTTTTTTTTTGCCTCTCTCTTGCTCCCCTAAGGATGGCTATCATTGGCCAAAAATAGGTGTATATACATAAAATTAATCTAGACATATTTCTATTTATCAATTCTTTCTCTGAATGCCCCTTATGGGTAATTTGGGCATTTATAATAGACAAAATGACTTATTTTGAACAGACTTTTTTTTTTAAGAATTTTCCTCAGCCCTTAAGGACATAGTTACAACTGATGGTTTCAGCCAGTCTTTGCTCAGAGATGCTTGTAAAGATGATAGTCCTCTTCAATCTTTTCCCTCTGTTATATCTTTGTCTTTTGCTTATGAAACCTGTGCCGTCTTTTTTTTTTTTTTTTTTTTTTTTTTGCTTAGCTCTTGATGTTCCCACATCCCATACCCTCAAATTAGCTCACTGAGTTTATATAGGCCTCATGGGAAGAAGTCTAGGACTTTTCATACCGGATTCAAATCACATGTGTATGTGGGGGGGTAGTGGTGGGGTGCTGTAGTTCTTTTTCATTTTATCTCTAGGTCTTTTAACTATCCTTCTGCTAATTTTATTTTGAATCATATATGCCAATCATTTCCTCCTCATATTTATTTTTGTTCCCTGTTTCTGCCTTTGTTTTTTTTTTTCCTTATTACCTTTTTTTTTCCTTATTATCTTTAACTTCACAATGCAGCTATACTTTAGGCCTAACAGGAATGAAGTGGCCAGAGACTATCAGAGAAATTCAACCATTCTTTCCAATTGGTTTTCTCCATCCAAGCTTGCCAATGATTGAAAGGTTCCAAATTATGTCACTTAAAAATGAGAGCGAAAAAAATGCAGTCATTTACAGAAATTAAATTCAAACCACTTACAAAATGACTCTCCTTATTTCATCAGCAACCTTTCTAAAAGTAATTCACTTTGCTTCTCCTTCTTCAATTTAAAAGTCTATTTTTGTTTGTTTGTAAAATTAACCATTCTTTTGTATTTGGCATAGAACCAAAGAACAATAGAGTCAGAAGGGATCTCTGGAATCATCTAATCCAAGCCTTTAAATCACAAATCCAATTCACAATATCCTTATGTGTGGACATTACTTCTGCTTAAAGACTCACTATTATCTAAGGCACATATTTGCATTTTTTTTGGACACTCCATTAGATAGAAGCAATTTTTTCTTATGTTAAACTGAAAATTTTCCTGGCTTTTTGTAACTTCCACCCATTAGTCCCAGTTATGCCTTTTAAAGCCTGTCAGAACAAGTGTATTCTCTTTTTTCTTAAGTCCTTCCACTTCCAATAATTGAGTTCAAATAACTGTCTTACTCCACACCAAGCCTTCAACATTCTAGTCTTCCTTCACTCATTTTTTGTACATCATGGTTTAGACTGTCCCATCTAAAATGTGATGCCAAGAATTAAACCTAAACCTCCAGATATAGTATGATCAAAGCAAAGTATAAACGAATTATTACTTTAAAACATATTTTGATAATTGCATTTCAATGTAATTAGTTTCTTTTGAATCCTGTATATTTCACTTTAGCATTTGAAAGCATTATTCTGAAAATTATCATCCTATTTTCCATTATTCTGAAAATAGTTTCATCAGACTGCCAAAGGGGTCCTAAGATGCAAAAATATTAAGAATCCTTGAACTAGACTGCAGCCAAATATAATATTAACTTTCCCCTCCTTCTATACTAACTCTGTTGATCTATACTAACATAATGACCTCGCCATCCTATAAAATCCCTAAGTCTTTATCACAAGAAATGTTTACTAGCTACTTTCCAGAAATGGCATCTTTTCCTTGCTCTGTATGTTATTTCCAGCTTTTCTTTTTGAGAGGGTGGGGGATGGTGGTGTAACTTTAACTCTCAAGCAAATCTCCATAAAATCATTGTGTTCCTATCTGATAAGGCCACCTCCAATTCCCATTATTTATGTATAACAGCTGAAAGAGCATTACAATGGAAATCTAGGTCTGTAATTAACATCTTAATTTTAAGAACCTGAAGAGGAAGAAGAAAGAAGGAAGAAAGAAAGAAAGAAGAAAAAGGGAAGGATAAAAGCAAATTATCAAGAATGGTACTAAGAAATAGTTTTGTTTAAAGATAAAGACAGAGACAGAAAGAGGCACACAGAAAAAATATTACATGAAAACTAGTTTCCTTCTATTTCTGCAGAAATAGCAAATCTCTTTCCAAAAGCATCTCAGTCACCTAAAAAAATCCATTTGAATTTCCAAAACACTCCATATTACAAAAAAAAATTTTTTTTAACATGAATTTGTTGCCCAAGGTATGAGCCAGATCAAGGCATGTCATAGACTAGGTTTCAATAAGATTATATATTGGTAACTTAACTGCTGCTCTTCTCCAAATGATAACTATACAATAGTAGACTACAATCCTTTGTTAGGCAACATTTAGATGACATTTGGAATTGTCCTCGTCTCTCCTGGATTGTATTCTAGTTTGCTGCTACATCCTTTGCCAAAAAAGCAAGCTCACTAGCAACTGAAAAAATGCATCTTAGAAGACATTTAAGATTCTGCTCAATCACAACTGGAATAAATCAATGGTAAGAGCTAAATCCAGGGAGACAAAAAAGACAGGAAGATGAAGAGGTAACACAAGTTCTTTGCTTTTGTTCCCCTTTACTAGATTTGAAATATTTTTCACTTGCTAATGAATGAAAGAGACCGCTCTTCATTTCCTTTTTATCTCCTGTTCTTACTACTAGAGAAAATGATCTCTAGCAATTATTCATTATAAATCCATTACATCAAAACAATCTGGTATTCCAATTATCCTAAGTAAGCACTCCACTTGCTATAATTTTTAAAAGAATGTAGATGAATTTGTGATAATAGCACTGGCCTGGAAAATCAAGAGACTTGGGTTCTAGGTCTTAGCTCTAGAACTAGTTCAGCTATATAATCTCCAACCAAATTGCTCAGTTTCTTTACCTTTCATATGATTGACATTAGGATATTTAACAACCCTAAAGCAACTGGTCAACATCAACCTTAATGAAATCTAGTATTTTTTTTTTTTAGTTTACACAGGCTAAAGAAATTCAGGCTTATTAAAGCTGGCTAGCCAAGACAAAATAGTTTCCAGTCCAATTCTGGTTCACATTGAATTACCAGAATGGCTATTTAGTAAATGTCTCTATCTCTTCCTTCATTATAAAAGCAATAAAAAGAAGGAATGAATTTTCCCCTTAATACCTTTTCTAAGACATTTAAGAAAAAAAAAGATTTTTTAAAAGTGATGAGACCAAATATGTGTTTAAGAAAGCAGAGTCTGGCAGTAGTATAAAAAAATGACCAGAAAGATTAGGTGGAGGCAATAAGAAACAGCCTCTAATAAACAAGGTAAGAAGAACCTGCACGAGGACAATGAGAATGCATTGTGGTAGGCAGGTAGGGATAAAGTTGCAGGAATAGAACTGTTTGGACTGTGTGTGGGAACTGAGGGAAGAATCTAAACCATCGAGGTTTCAAACATGGGACAATTCAGAAACTGTGATCACAAGAAAGGGTAGGTCTGGAAAGATCTTGTTTGAATACTGATGGGGTTGATGAAAATACTTTGGTAGATAACTGAAAATTAAATTCTGGAGCTTTGAAGAGAAATCAGGGCTGGAGGGAAAAAAAAGTGGGAGTCATCTCTGTACAGGAGAGAGTTGAAGCTATGGGACTAAATGAGATGGTCAAGGAAGAGAGAACCTTCAGAAACATCCACCTTATAATAGTTGATAGTTAAATAAAGAAGAAAGTTTCCTTAGATAAACAAAATTTAGAGAGATAAAAAGTGAACTGAGGGAGTGTGTTGTCCTTGAAGCCAAAAGAGAAGATAATCAAAAGTAAAATATGAGCAGGGAGTTCAAGAAGGAAAAAAATACAAAAATCACTGGATATGTTGATTAGGAAATCACTGTGGGTCTTTAGAGAAAGCAGTTTTCAGAAAGAAAAAAAAAAGCTTAAGTAGCCAGATTTTATTATTAGCTAGAAATTGGACATAGGGGTGAACTAAAGATAAAATTTAATGGGTACAAATGTTCACAAATGTACAGTTAAAAAAAAAAAACTTTACAAGATGGAAAAGGCATTGTAAGATATGCCTTTGTCTAAAAGTAAAGATCTGGGTGGGGAAGAGAGATTTTACATGAAATATTTGGAATGCTTAATCCTAAAAAGAGAAGATTTGGGGATAATATGATAATTGTCTTGTACAAACTATGAGCTTAAATGTTGGCTGAATGAATTCTTACTGGGCACCTTGAATATTATAGCTTATCTGTGAATACCACTGGATCTGGGATTCTAACCAAAAAAAATGTCTTCCACTTATTGGTTAAAAGCATGGGTTTTTAACTTTTTCTGTGTCATATATCCCTTTGGCAGTGTGATGAATGGAAAATCTGAGGCACAGTTTCTGAGTAATTAATTATTACTTTATTAATTAGATCTGCTAATAATCAATAAATTGATGACCAATGGTTTCTCTCTGTAATTTATGGCAAAGCCATGAAGAACTAGGAAACCTTAAGATACTTTTGGAAAAGGAAGGTGCCCTTGACAGGTGAAAAATCAATCCTAGTTTGGTGAATATTTAAATAAGAGGGTGGGCTAAAAGTCTTTAGTTCCTCCTACCACCTTCAGCAATCTGGATAGAGAATCTCTATATATTGATCACTCTTGTCAGTTTTCTCCTTCATTAGCTGGATCATAATAAACTCCAAAGAAGGGATGCAAGAACCGAGGTTTGTTCCCCAGGGCAAGAATTTACCTAGATTAGATTGTGTTTATACTTCAAACAGAAGGTCTCCTAATTGGGTAAGCTCCTGACGAAGATAGAGAAAACTACCCTAATTTTTGGGGTACTTGTTCTTCAATCAACCAAGCTTTTCAGAAACTATCTGAGGGACCTACATGGACTGGCCTCAGAGTGAGTAAATAAAAAAAAATCTGGACTCAAATTATTCTCTATTCTATTCTGTTATTACTAATTAATCTCAACAGTTTGGTGATGTCTATGGACCTCATCAGAATCTTTTTTAAATGCATAAAATACATAGTTATGAAGATCAATTGTATTGCAGGTGTTATCAAATTTTAAACAAGAGGAGTTTTCTGACCCTGTTCTAGAATTGACTGTTCTTAAGAACGCGTTTTAGAGAATTAAATTGTTTTGAGCCACAATGATTCAATAATTTCCCAACATCACATAACTCTTACTAAGAGGTGGTAAAAAGTCCAAAGGTTGATTTTACTCCAAGTCTAGCATTCTACGGACAAACAAATCTGTCATTATAGTAAAGCAGTACATAAATATATTAAAATGAGATTAAATATAGCCTTGTCTGTCAGGAAAAGAGTGGAACACACACACACACACACACACACACACACACACACACTTACTTAAAACCACTTTCGGGACTTTCCTGTGCTGATGGGTTTGACTGTAAAGTTACAGAACTTATTATATAAGGTGAACAACCTCAGAAGGGTCCTGAAATAATGACAGCCAGGTCCTAGCATCAGTGGGGGTTAAAAGAATGGCAATAAGGTAGAAAGTTGAGTGTTGGGAAAGTTAAGGAGGGAACGGACTATTCTCAGAGCATAGAGCAAAGTGGAGTAAGCAATGCCTACCCCCAACAAACTTTTTTCACGTAAAGGCCACCTCCACGGTTCAGTCCAATTCGCTCTTAGCTACGGAGGTGAAGAGAAGGGAGATTTATTATTTTAGGAGGAAGGCAAAAGGGAAAGTGGGAAGGCAGCGGATTAACAACGTAGTTAAGTCCCTGGGTCAGGTTTTGTGGTTGGATGGGGTGTCATTGTTAGGAGATCAAGGGGAAAGGTCAAAAAAAAAAACCCAACCCCCCCCCCAAAGTATGGTGTAAAAAACTTAGATCTCAAGTTTGCAAATCACCTGATTCAACTTTATGGAAAGAATGAAAAAGGTGCCAAATAAGAAAGTAATTAGATTACTAGTAATTAGTCTCACTCACTGTGTGGCGTTGGTATTTCCACCCGAGTATACTCTGAGTAAAGAAGAGTCGAGTCTATGGGTGTGTGTGTGTGTGTGTGTGTGTGTGAGGGGGGGGAGAAAATGTGGGATTTAGGGGGACAAAGTCGTACCCCATAATGCACTCACCTAGCAGCAACAACTTGAGCTCTCTTCGCGCATCCTTTTTGTCCCTGCGCAGCTGCCTCTCAATTTCAGCACTAATGCGCTGTGACTCCTTCTCCTCCGCGGACAAGCAGCAGCAGCCGGCCATGGTTTCCGCACTGCCCTCTAAATTTGGGTCTCCCGGGGCGTCGAGACCAAATTTAGGATCGACTTCGAATTCTCTCCTCTAAAGTGATTTTCTCTTTCCTCAGCTTTTCCAACCTCAATGTAATCGAAGGATTAATAAACGAGGAAGGATTTAGTTGGTGGGAGGGAGAGGAGAATGTCTTTTTTTCTCTAAAACACCTTCCAGAATTAACCCCCTCTAAGGAATTTCTTTCTGGTTGGCAATTCTGGTAGGCAGAGAGAGAGTTCCTCAGAAGCAAGGCAGATACAGGGCTCTCCTTGAACTCCAGGGGTGTATGTGCAGAGCGCGCTATCTGCTCGCGACCAGAGTTGAAATACCCTTATTCGTTTCTTTCCGAGATCAAGAGAAGGTCTCAGTTGGCTTGCTCCAAACTCGAGAATGGCTTGTTGTATGCGCCTGACTAGGTGGACCTGAAAAGAGGGGGCCGCGCTCGGGAGGAAGGGGCGCGATTGGCGCAAAAGTTGAGGTGGAGCGCTCAGGGGCTCTGAGAGTACTAGCCAGAGGGAGCAATTGAGGATTAGGAGACAGCCGCTGCAGGAAGCTAGGTTAGGAGCACTGGCTAGGGAGATTCAAGCCCCCAAAACAGAAGAGGCCACTACCCTTCTACCAGACAAAGTCTGAAGGAAAGGTTTCTGTTCCTGGAGTTCGCGGTTGAGGAGGAGGCGGAGCGTCCACCAACACTACGATGCAGCTTCGGTTCTCAAATTGGGCACCCCTGCTTAATGGCGGTGGGGCTGATTGGGGCGGGAGAAGGATAGGGCCTGAGGTCCACTAGCTTCTCCGTTTAAGCCTTCCGCACCTGCGCTGCTCCGGGCTCCTCACTGTTGCGGGCACTCTAGAGGAGTGGCAGAAAAGTCCAGGGTGCTCTCCTTTCCTTCCTCTGCAAATCCGGGTTCTGACAGGTGAGGAAGGTTTCACAACTCCCCAACAACGGAGAAGGCTAAAAGAAGGTGAACGCACTAGGAACAGAGCCAAAGTTCCTGCCTTCACTTGAAGTTGAGACGCCTCAGAGGTCTTTCGTTCCTCAGCCAAATTTTCCCTAGATGGATTGCTCTAGAGCTCCCAAATCGCTTCTGTAGAGATAATCAAAGGGTCCCCGCTACTGCGATTTGGAAAGTGTTAAAAACCCCTAGGCTATAGAGTCCTCTCTGCTGGATTCGACTCAAGAAGTTAAGTGAAGGCGCGTGCAAATATTATCTCTGGGTCCAGTCCTTCCAGCTTGCACCGGATTTGGGAAAGGGCGTTTGAAAGAGAGGAAGTGGAACTGATGGATAGTTTGCATATTTTAAGAGGAAAAAAAAAATCCCACACCTGATGTTTTCTTAATTCAAAGCAGTTGCTTGACACAGATCCTTCTATAATTCTGTCTACCTGACTTATTTTATATGAAAACTAGATATAAAGGATTTTCCCCCTTTTTAATGGATATTTGTGGTTATATATGCTTGCGTGTATATCTATGAGTGTATGGGTATACTGTACATCTAAGTATAACTTATGTGTGGGGAAGTCTGCCTTTTAAAACTTGTATATGCAAAAAAGAAATGTGAAATACTGTAAGGACTATATGGCTGCCTTGGGAGACCGGAAGAACTGTGTTCAAGTATTGCCTCTAACACTTCTTAGTTAGTAACCAAAGTTTGACTCACTTAAGCTTTCCATGACCCCAGGTGACTTTTTAAAGCACAGAGTTATAGATGTACCGCTTATCTGCTGAGGAAGTGGGATTTCTACAAGGGGAATCACCCAAATTGATTAAAAAAAATAATAACCGACCAGGAGCAAACAAAAAAAATCAAATCTAATAGACAGAATGCATTCTCCTGCTCCTCCTCCCTTCTCCTTCTCCCTTCTCCCTTCTCCATTCTCCTCTCTCCCCTCTCCCTTCTCCCCTTTCTCGTTCCTTCTTATTCTCCTCTCCCCTTCCCTTCTTCCCTTCTCCCTTCTTCCCTTCTCCCTTCTTTCCTTCTCCCTTCTTTCCTTCTCCCTTCTTCCCTTCTCCCTTCTTCCCTTCTCCCTTTTTCCCTTCTCCTTTCTTTTCCTTTTCTTTTCTTTTTCTTCTCTTCTTCTTTCTTCTTTTTCATTGTTTTCACCGTGCACCATACTGGGGTATCAAGAACAGTTGTATCTAGAGGAGAGAGAGACGACTAGAAAAGAAAATGTGAGGAGATTGATGTCTTCAGTAACTAAAGTTTCTATTACTTCAAGTATTTGAGTCAGCACTTACACTGTAAACATTTTATAGCGGCAGATAACTAGATTGTGATGCCTAATTAAGAACAGGCAAATGTAAGTTTAGAAGGAGAATCTTATCTTTTAATCATTGATAATTGGGCAGTATGCTCAGTGAGATGAGTTGCGTGTCTTTTTTATAGAGCATAAAGAACTTGGTAAGGTGGAACTATTTTGCTGCAGGGTTGTACTGTTTATTTTACAGTCCAAAGAATGTAAACTAGTCATGCATTAAAAACTTATTATGTTCATACATTCTTAAACGTTTGCGGCTTATTTCTTCCCCCTTTACCATAGCAGAAATTGTCTGGTGCTAACAGTGACCCCTACCGGAAAGCAGCCTGCCTGAAACCTTAATTGTCTGGATTGCTGGCATATGCTAACCACACATTTTCACTTTTTACAACTTCATTTTGCATTTGGACTGTGGATTTTTAGAAGTGTCAAATTCATAATTGTTTTACATTAGATAAGATTAAAAAACAAAATTCCAAGAAAAAAAAAAAAAACTAGATGTCTGCTCAGAAAACAGAGTTTTCAGCCATTTGTGCTAACAGCTGCCAAAAATGGCGAGGGGGAAAAAAAATCCAAGATAGGTAGTAGGATTTCATTTCACTTTAACAAGAGTTAGAGCACTGACCTGGGGAATCAGAGGACCCGGATTGTAGTGCCTCTCTAGAACTAACTGGTAAGTTATATAACCTGCCAGTTCATAAACAATAATTAAATATCTGCTATGTGCCAAACATTGTGAAAGCTCTGGGTACATAAATGTTAAAAAGATTTAAAAAAAAAAAAACAGCTCCTGCACTGATACATTATTGGTGGAATTGTGAATGGATCCAACCATTCTGGAGAGCAATTTGGAACTATGCTCAAAAAGTTATCAAGCTGCATACCCTTTGACCCAGCAGTGTTTCTATTGGGCTTATATCCCAAAGAAATCATAAAGGAAGGAAAGGACCCCACATGTGCAAGAATGTTTGTGGCAGCCCTTTTTGTAGTGGCTAGAAACTGGAAGCTGAATGGATGTCCATCAATTGGAGAGTGGCTGAATAAATTATGGTATATGAATGTTACGGAATATTATTGTTCTATAAGAAATGACCAGCAGGATGATTTCAGAGAAGCCTGGAGAGACTTGCATGAACTGATGCTGAGTGAAATGAGCAGAACCAGGAGAGCATTATATACGGCAACAACAAGACTATATGATGATCAATTCTGATGGGCATGGCTCTCTTCAACAATGAAATGTTTCATACCAGTTCCAATTGTTCAGTGAAGAAAGCCATATACACCCAGAGAGAGGAATATGAAATGTGGACCAAAACATAACATTTTCATGCTCTCTATTGATATTTGCTTGCATTGTGTTTCCTTTCTCTGATTTTTTTTCTTGTAGATATGATTTTTCTTGCACAAAAATGATAAGTGTGGAAATATGTATACATATATTCGGTTTGTCAAGTATTTCAACATAAATAACATGTAGTGGATATCCTGCCATCTAGGGGAGGGGTGGGGAGTAGGGGGGATTCGTAACAGAAAGCTTTATAGGGGTTGATGTTGAAGAATTACCCATACATATGTTTTGCAAATAATAAGTTTTAATAATTAAATTTTTTTTTAAAAAAAGAATTATAGTCTTTGAAACAAACAAACAAAAAACAGCTCCTGAAGGGCAGGGGAGGAAAACATAGAAAAGGAAAATAGAAAGGGGGGAGGAGTGCCTGGGAAAGGTACCCTAAAGTCATGGTGGAACTCAGTGAGGTCCCCAAAGAAGCACAGACAAATGAGAAATAAGATCTTCTGATCATGGATCCATCCAACAAACAGAGGAAACTAACTAGTCAGCTAACCTCAGGACAAGTCATCCAGTTCCTTCACCTTTAACAGCAAGTTGTACCAGATGAGGGTTCTTAACTTGGGATGAGTGAACATTTTAAAAATGTTTAGATGATTTCAATGTAATGGGTTTCTTTTGTAATCCTAATTATTTTAATTTTACACATTTTAAAACACTTTTGAGAAGAGATCCATAGTCTTCATAAAGATGCCAAAGAGGTCCATGTTACCAAAAAAAAAGAATATATATGATATATATGTGATAGTTGATATATTTTAGAACTGGAAGGGATTTTAGAGATCATATTTTTCAAAATATTTATCTTATAGATGAGGAAACTGGGGTGCAGAGAGAGAGGAAATGAATTAATTTCCCAAGGTTTTCAGTATTTTATGAGATTTTGAATTCCAGTTTTTTCTCCCTTTCTTCCCTTAGCTTTCCCTAAGATGGCAAGCAATCTGGTATAGGTTATACATGTGTAATCATGTTAATCATAATTCCACATTAGTCATATTGTGAAAGAAGAAACAGAACAAAAGGAAAAAACATGGGGGAAGGAAGGGAGTGAAAACAGTATGCTTTGATCTGCATTCATACTCTATAGTTCATTCTCTAGATGTGGATAGTAGTTTCCACCATGAGTCTTTTGGAATTGTCTTGGATCATTGTATTGCTGAGAAGAGTTTAGTCTTTCTTCTTATCAATGTCCAGTAGTTCTACATGTATCTTCGCTCCTATTTCCTTCCAACTTCAGTCATATTTTCTCTCTCTCTCCCTCCCTCCCTCCCTCCCTCTCTCTCTCTCTCTCTCTCTCTCTCTCTCTCTCTCTCTCTCTCTCTCTCTCTCTCTCTCTCTCTGTCTGTCTTTCTCTCTCCCTCTTTCTGACTCCCTCTCTCTTCCTCATTTTCCCTCTCTTCCTTGTTCTCCCTCTAATTGCCTCCCTTTATTTTCCCTCTTTTTCTTTCACAGGTCTCAAAGGTGTCCAAGTCTTTCTCTCCTAAGTTATATATGGTCCTATATATCTTCTCCCTTTCCTTATGAAACCAGAAAAAGCTGCCTCTACTCACTCAACTTTTGCCATCTGGCTTCCAATGTCTTCACTCATTTGAAACTACTCTTTCTGAAGTCAGCAGTTTTCATAATTGCCAAATCCAATGGCATTTTCTGTCTTCATCCTTCTTATTAGATGCATTTGCAATTTGATGGCTCTCTCCTGTGTGATCTTGGACAATATATAACCTCTCAGTGATGTAAACAATTTTGTTAGGCTATAAATTGCAGAAAAGGTACCAGCCTGCAATGGGGAAAGGTAAGAAAACAAGCATTTATTAAGTGCCTACTATGCCAGGCACTAAGCCAAGAATTTTGCAAATATTATTTAACATTTTTCCTTAACTTGGATTCTTTATATCAGTGAAATTACAGGTCCAGTTCCTCTCCATTCTGTGATAAAATACATTATGAGTCTGAAACAACTCTCAGACTGGGAGGAAAATCTATTTTTATGATGGAAACTAAGTAAACTTTTTTTTTCCATTTTCTGACCAGTTATATCCTAAAAATTCATTTTTAAGTTTGGAAACTTTAAATGCATTTCCCATAAAACAATGCATAAGTAAATGATGATCAGGTTTCTAGGTCAACCCATAAATGCCTTTTTAACCCCTTAATGTATTTGAAATCTAGGTCCTATGTGTAGTGGCTCATATAATATGAGATGAATTAGAATATATGTTCTCTATTTTTTCAGAATATAATAATGTCCTAGATGAGGGGTTTCTTATCCTTTGTCTAATAAAATTTATGGATCCCTACTCAAAATAATATTTTAAAATGCATAATGTAAAATACATAGAATTGTACAACCAATTATATAGACATATAATTTCCAAAAGATTTTTTAAAAAGGTTATAGATCTCAAGTTAATAAACTCTTGTCTTAGACCTTCCTTAACAACTTTAAATGGACTTTTTGCCTTTGATTTCCTCCTGTCTCACTTTTCATATCATTTTCCCCAATCCTACTCTTCCTAAGAACCCAAGACTTTCATATTATCCTAAAATGATCACACTGGAATACTCAACTCATTGAATGTTAATGCTGGGATCTAAGAGTTAGCCAAACTCATCTTCCTCATATCACAGAGAAGAAATTGAGACCTAAAAAGATTTCCCCACAATCATACAGTAAGAACATGACAGATTTAGGACTAGAATCCAGCTTCTTATGAGCTAAGCCCCCTTAAAAACAGAATTAATCTTTAAGTAAATCAGTTCATATAACAATGCCTCATATATGATATAACATTATGACAAAATAATTTATGGCTGATTGCCTTTTTTTTTTTTTTTGGTAAGGCAATTGAGGTTAAGTGACTTGTTAGGAGTCATATAGCTAGTAAGCATTAAATGTTTATCTAGCTTCCCTGTTTACCTTGGTTTGTGATAAGCAGTCTTAATATTATAGAACTACTAGGTCTTTGGTTGAAAAACATCTCACTAACCACATAATTGGACCCAAATTTTTTAAAAGAACATTTATTAAGCACTTACTATGATATATCAGGCACTGAACTAAATGTTTTTACAAATGTCTCATTGTACCCACACCTAACACCGCACACCAAGATAAGATCTAAATGGGTTCATGATCTAGATATAAAGAGTGATATTATAACCAAATTAGAGGAATATAGGATAGTTTACCTCTCAGACCTGTGGAGATGGAATAAATTTATGCCCAAAGAAGATCTGGAACTCTTAATTGAAAACCAGATAGATAATTTTGATTATATTAAGTTAAAAAGTTTCTGTACAAACAAAACTAATGCAGACAAGATTAGGAGGGAAGCATCAAATTGGGAAATCATCTTCACATTTAGGGGGTTCTGATAAAGGTCTCATCTCTAAGATATATAGAGAATTATCTCATATTTATAAGAATTCAAGCCATTCTCCAATTGATAAATGGTCAAAAGATATGAACAGACAATTTTCAGATGATGAAATTAAAACTATTTATAATCATATGAAAAGGTGCTCCAAATCACTATTGATCAGAGAAATGCAAATTAAGACAACTGTGAGGTACCACTACACACCCGTCAGATTGGCTAAAATGACAGAAAAAGATAAAGATGAATGTTGGAGGGGATGTGGGAAGACTGGGACATTGATGCATTGTTGGTGGAGCTGTGAACGGATCCAACCATTCTGGGGAGCAATTTGGAGCTATGCTCAAAAAGTTATCAAACTGTGCATACCCTTTGATCCAGCAGTGTTTCTATTGGGCTTATATCCCAAAGAAATCATAAAAGAAGGAAAGGACCCCACATGTGCAAGAATGTTTGTGGCAGCCCTTTCTGTAGTGGCTAGAAACTGGAAATTGAATGGGTGTCCATCAATTGGAGAGTGGCTGAATAAATTATGGTATATGAATGTTATGGAATATTATTGTTTTATAAGAAACGACCAGCAGGACGATTTCAGAGAGGCCTGGAGAGACTTGCATGAACTGATGGTCAGTGAAGTGAGCAGAACCAGGAGATCATTATTCACGGCAACAACAATACTATATGAGGATCAGTTCTAATGGACATGACTCTCTTCAACAATGAAATGCTTCAAACCAGTTCCAATTGTTTGGTGAAGAGAGCCATATACACCCAGAGAGAGGGATGTGAAATGTGGACCACAACATAACATTTTCATGTTCTCTATTGAGGTTTGCTTGCATTGTATTTCCTTTATCCGATTATTCTTTCTTGTAGATATGATTTCTCCTGCACAAAAAATGATGCAATAACTATACATATATTTGATTTCTTAAGTATTCTAACATAATTATCATGTAATAGATATGCTGCCATCTAGGGGAGGGGTGGGGAGTAGGGGGGAAAATTTGTAACAGAAAGCTATGTAAGGGTTAATATTTAGGAATTACCCATACATATGTTTTGCAAATTAAAAAAAAAAACAACCAAACCAAATGTCTCATTGTATTCCCATAACAACACTGAGAGATAGAGGCTATTATTATTCCTGTTGGATAAATAAGGAATCTGAGAAAGAGAGATCTAGTGATATGCCCAGAGCCACACAACTAGTAAGGCCAGACTTGAACAAATCTTCCCATTTCTAGGATTAGTATTCTATCCACTGCACCAACTTTTCAGAGGTACCAGAAAAGGAATCCCTTCTACACCATACCAGACTAGTCATTATTCAGTCTTTCCTTAAATATTCCTAGTGAGGAACTAATCACTGTCCCCGAAGATGATTTTTTCTAGGAAGAAGGTTTCTGGGAAGATGGTAAATAGGTCAGAAAATTCTGAGTTCTCCAGATATCCCTCACAAACAAGACAAAATAGTATCTCGGAGTGGACATAGAGTGGTAAAAATAAAGAGATGGGACAGAACAGTAGTCTTCCTGGGACAACCTACAAAGATCCAAAGAAATATAACAGGAGAGAGGTTTAGCCCTTATGAAATAGAAACACTTCCAAGTTAGCTCTACTGCAACAGGAAGTGGGCAAGCCTTGGGGCTAGCTGGTTTGGGAGGTAACCTCAGCCTAACCACAAGAATTTTGATCTCCCAGATAGTGTGAAGAGTCAGGTGCCTGAGTGGGGGAAGCTGAGGGAATTTCTGCTAATAAGGAACACCAGGCCCAACTGTAATGCCCAGATGCCATGATGAGCGATAAGGAACCAGCACACACCTGGTGAGTTCGGAAGAAGTGAGAAGGACTTTGTTGTCTGTGGGCACTTCTAGAAAGGTGGAGCTCTTGGTTTCATGTTCCAGGTCAGAAAGGAGAACTAAAGGAGGACCTGAGGCTGGAGGCATTATTCCTCCCCCCCCCACACACACACATACACACACTTCCCAGAACTAGAGGTTATTACTGTAGCAAACTGCTATAAACAAATTAAAAAATGAGTGGGAAAATGAAAAAGAACTCAACCATAGGAAATTGCTATAGGAGTAGAGAAGATCAGGATTTGTCTTCAGAAAATAATGCTACAAGGGAAAAAAGCCTCTCCTATACCCAAGAGTAATGACAAATGATTACCTGCCCAAAAAGAATTCATAGAAGTACTCCAAAAAGACTTTAAAATGGAAAAATTAAAAAAATATATTAGAACAATCAAAGAAAAACAAGGTTATGAAAGTCAACCAACTAGAAAAGGAGATCCAGAATCTTGAGGAAGAAAATGACTCGATGAAAATGATCTCCTTAAAAAAGGAAAGAATAAGTATACATCTAGAAGGATATAAAAGTCTTCTCAATTCTAAATTCAGAAAGAAGAGATTAATGGGAGAGGAAGGTTTTTTACTTTTGGGGTCTTTTTTCTTATTTTCTTGGGTTGTCCCAAGAGGACACCAGTTCTACCACAAGTCTTATTTGTTTTTCACTGGTCCACATTTGTCCTGAGGCAAAATTTTGCGCTTTTTTTTTTGGGAGGGGTATCTGGAGAGTTTGGAATTTTCTGACCCTCTCTACCATCTTCCCAGAATCCTCTCTTTTCCTATTTTGTATTTAAGTTTTAAATATATAAAGCTATGAACTATTCAACTAATTAATTTTTAAAGGGAAGAAAAAAGGGGGGAAAAGATGGACTTTCTACTTTGGAATCACTCTTATTACGAGTTTATCTTGACATCCAACCTTGATTTTCCTCTTTATCACCATCTCCCTTTTTGCTCCTCATTCTGTCCTATGGGGCCAGATAGAATAAGTTTAATCCTTGTTCCATAAGGAAGCTCTTTGGATGTTTAAGGACAGTTATAATGTTTCCAGCTTCCAATAAGATACCAAACACTGAAGTCCTTTCTCAAACTAAACTGCCAAACCTTCCAACTCTATTGCAGCCCTTGGGCTGGCCACATTGTCTGAATGCCAAATGTATGCTTGCCAAAAAGACTACTTTATGGGGAACTCACAAAGGGGAAGTGCTTGCTCCCAAGGTAGTCAGAAAAAGCATTATAAGGACACTCTCAAGTTCTCTCTTAAGAACTTTAGGATCGATTGTATGGCACAGGAGACACTGGCACAAGGCTGAACAGCATGGCATGTTCAGAGAAGGTGCTGTCTGTTCAGAGAAGGTGCTGTCCTTTGTGAGCAAAGCAGAATTGAATTAGCTCAGAAGAAACTTGAGGTGTATAGTTAGAGAAGTCACCACAAATATGCATAGGTACTATTTATGTTCAATCTGTGGCCGAGCATTTTGAGCTCATATTGTTCTGATCAGCCAGTCAGACACACTGTAATTCTAACATAATGATGTCATTTTGGTCTTCTTTGAGAATGAAGTATAATAATCAACTAACCCTCAGAAGTTGTCTTCCCTTTTCATTTTTATTTTCATTATGGTAGTCATTGTGCATTGTTGTTCTAGTTCTGCTTGTATTAGTCCATATCCCTCTCAACAATGATGTTCTATGATTACACAGGGTGGCCCAAAAGTTAATATGCTAAGATTTTTAGGTCACCCTGTATGCATTAATGGGTAAGACTAGCCCCAAGCAAAATTAAAATGTTTTTGTTCTTTTATACCCTCTCATTTCCTCTGTCTCTTTATCTGACTCCTGTCTCTGTGTATATTCACAGATAGACATTATACATATATAGATACATACATAGGCACACATGTCTCTTACTTTCTCTTCATATGTTCTCCTATTTATCTTGCTGTATCCCCTCAACTTTTCTTTTCTTTTTCATTATTAAAGCTTCTTTGTGGTTGTTCTGAATATTAATGACTGAGAATGGTTATTATTACTTCAAGATAATGGTATCATCATTCCAAGAACTATTTGCATTTTAAGAGGGAAAAAAGTAGCTTAAGCCAAAGGAGCAAAATTAGCAATAGGGGTAAATATTTTTTGTACAAGATTTTTCAACACCATTTAAAGCACACCTAGTTGGAAACCACTTATATTGTCTCTAGGAAAAGTTAGTCCTATAATAAAGCATATTTTGTTCATAAAATTTAGATGCCTAACTTTAAGTATATTTTCTCCAAAATCTCTTCTTTTGAATCTCCCCATTCTTGCTGAAATACTTCCAGTCCTTAGATTTTCAACTTTGGAGGTATGTAAGTTTCATTTTGTTCAAATGAAAAGTTTTCATTCATTTATCCAAAGACTCCCCACTCTTCCTTATTTCACATATCCAGTCAGCAGCCAAATCTTGTTAATTCTACTTCTAACATATGTCTCAGAACTATATTTCTTTTTGTTCATTTGCTAGGATAGAACCACTATTCTAGTTCAGGACATAAACTTTACATCTAGACAATTGTAATAGCATTTTAATTGACCCTACTTGTCTCAAGTTCCTCTCTTTCCTATTACATATTCCACAACACTGAAACATTATTTTCCAAGCACAGATCTCATCATGTCATACTCAATGAATCTTAGTGGTTTTTTATTACTTTTAGGATCAAATATAGACACCTCTGTTTAAAGTTATAAAACTTCATAACCCAATTTCAAACCACCTTTTCAGCTGTTACTGAACTACCTTTTATACACTTTTAAGTTATTCTGGGTTTCTTTGTGTTTCCTATAAATAACACTTCATTTTTTATCTTTATACATTTGTGAAGGCTATTTCCCCCCATTCCCTCCTCTCCTTAGAAACTACTTGCTTTTATCTTTACTACTTACTTACCCTACCAAAAACTTACCTTCTTTCAAAATTCATTAAAGTACCACCTATGAAACTTTTCCTTATACTTGATACAGAAATAACCTTGTATTTTTGTACATTTTATATACTTTTATGTATGCATGTCAGTCAATAAGAATTTAAGTTGTAATTAATTACATATATTTAATTAGTACATATATTACATATATTTAATTAGTACACATGATTAATACAATTACATGCAATTAATATATAATTATATATAAATGTATGTGAGTTGAATATATCATTAATATGCATAATTATATAAAATATATAATTCAAATATGTAATTAAGTCTATTGAATAAACTATTATTTATTTACTACATGCATGCCAGATACTATATTAAGATTCAAGGATAAAATAGAATTAAAAAAAAATTTCCTACTCTAGAAGCTCAGAGTCTAATTGGGAGACAGCAATGAAACAAATATGTACAAACAAGTAATATACAGGATAAAAAGGAAATAGCAGAGGGAAGGTACAAGAATTAAGAGGTATTGGGAAAAGCTTCAGATAGAAGGTAAATTTTATTTATGACATGATCCTCAAAGATGCGTATGACAAAAAATAGAGAGCAGGACAGTCATAGAGTATGCATTTGCATGAATAATAACAGACAATCTGATTATTGCATCAGTTTATGCTAAGCATGAAACCAACAGGACTTCAAGTGCATTGGATAGATAATCTATGGAAGATTGATAGAAAGAATTGGGCAAGAATCACATGTGATGAGAAAGCTTGTTTTAGTTCCCTTTCCACTGATGGAACAGAAAACTGTAGAGGTCATTTAGTTCAACCCTTTCATTCTATTATGCTTAGCATAGTAGTATGTGCTTAACAAATGGTAGTTAATTGACTGATGAGGACAGAGATCATCAGAGTTTAAGTGACTTGGGTAAGACCACATGGGCAGAGTGTTAAAAGTAGGATTGGAACCTTAGTTCTCTGACTCCCGAGCCAACATTCTCTCCATTAAACTGATTCTGATTCATGAAATATCCGTATGAATAACATACAGTGAAACATTAAGAATTATCTCATGTTTCTATTTAAGAAGCAGTCACCATGAAGAGATTTAATGAACAACAAAGAATACTCATTTATATCTCAACATTTTTACTGATCTTTAATCTCATCAGAATACTCCTTCCATGTTTTCCCATCCTGTGGGATTCTCATTCTTTTGTAAATGTTCCATAATTCCTGCAACACTTAGCCAATATAGTTGTCACAATCTCAATAAACTCTCTTCCTGATTCTAATTATCAAGCTCACCTCTTCCATCATGGCACCATACCTCTTTTATTTCTGAGAGCCAATATATAGAGAGAATGAGGCTTGTTAAGACTATATAGGTGAATTTACCAAATGCAGGGAATGGGTTAATGGCTGAGAGTTCTAGAGATGCATTTTAGAATCCAAGGGCAAAGTAAAGTATATTTAATCAGATCAATTTCTCTTTAAAATGGATGCTTTAAGTGTCAGGTGTTGCTGTTTTAAAGAGTGATAAAGTTTCACTCCAGTTGTCTTTTTTATTTTCTTTGGCATTTCCAGTCTTCTCTGTCAAGTAATTTGTAGTGGTTGTTACATGCCCTGCAAGGAACAGGCCCAAAGAAACTTACTTACTGGTCTGAACAAGTCTGTCAGGTCTGATGACCCCAAAGCAACAGTACCCTAAAAAGGACTCAGGTTCACTCACTTTCTGAGAGTGCTATTTAATGATGTCCAATTTTCATTTTCACTTTATGGCCAGAATTTTGATTCAAAAGCTGCCCTTCCAAATGTGTAGCAGAGTTTAAAAATCTCATTCTTTGAAAAAATATTTTAAATTAGCTTGGGGCAGCAGCTTCTATTAGATTTAATAAGTGTCATGTTTGTGCCAAGCACTCTTCTAGGTGTTATAGATACAAGCTCATGATTGGAAAAAAGAAAGCAGTGTGTAAGGATCTTTAAATTAACGGAGCTGTTCAAGGGAAACTTTGCCACTTTCCCCCATTGCTTCTGGTTCAGTTCTTTGGGACCAAACAGAACAAAACCAACCATTCTTGCAAGTGACAACCTTGAAAAATATACTTGAAGACAGCTATTGTGTTCCCTGTGAGACTTCTCTTCTCCAGGATAAATCTACCTTTGGTTTATCCTTATGAGACATGGACTTGTCAACCATCTTGGATGGTGTTCCATTCCCTCCTCCATATTTCATTTATTTCTCTGAAGAAAATCTGTGAGTCATTTTACTTTTCAGAAGCAACTTATTTATTTGTTCATTAGTCATTTTTCAGTTGTGCCCAATTCTTTGTGACCCCATTTAAGTTTTTCTTGGCAGAGATACTAGAAAAGTTTGCCTTTACCTTCTCCAGCTCATTTTACAGATGAAGAAACTGAGGTAAACATGCTCACACAGCTAGTAAGTGTCTGAGGCTAGATTTGAGCTCAGCTCATCAACGTCCTTAAATTGTGTGGTATAGGGACAGAGCCAAGATGACGAACTGCAGACATCATTCTCTGTGAGCTCCTCAGATCTTCCCTCAGACCCAGAACAAATTAAGCCTCCAAACTGGTTCTGGAGTGAGGGCTCCATCAAACACTTGGAGTATAGTGCACTTCTATCAAAAATCTATTTTGAAAGAACTCCAGAGCAGGTCAGTTTCAGACGGGCAGGGGATTGAGCTGTGCTCAGATGCCAGCCCAGCCAGGGTGGAAGTCCGGGGTGGGGATGGAGCCGCAGATTTTAGGCACCCAGGGAGTCCCTGGGAGATGCTTGGGCCACTTTGCTCTGCTTGTGGGCAGGTGCTTTGTTGGATCTGCTTTTGGTAAAGGGTGGATTGAGAGCAGGTGAAAGCGTGGTCCTAGTGCAGATCTAGCCGGACCAGCCCCGCACAAGATGTCAACTCTGAGAACTGCCCCAGGGCAAATTGAAACGGCTGCAGAATACCCTGCTTTGAATCAGACCTCAAAATCAAAAACATGAGTAAGAAGCAGAAGAGAGCTCTCACCATAGACAGCTTTTATGGAGAGAAAGTAGGGCAGACCCCAGATTCTGAGGTTCTGAAAACAATCCCAGAGGAAGTCACAAAGGAGGACATGAGCTGGTCCCCATTTCACAAGGCTTTCCTGGAAGATTGCATAAAGAATCTCAAAAGAGAGTTAGAAGAAAAATGGGGAAATGAATTGAGATCAGTGCAAGAAGGAAATAATGCCCTGCAACAGAGATGTGAAAAACTGGAAAACAAGATTGGTGAAATGGAAAAAAATCATCAATTCACTGGAAAATAAAAATGTTGAATTGGAAAAAGACAACAATTCACTGAAAAACAAAATTGTTGAATTGGAAAAAGACAATTCACTGAAAAATAAAGGATGCAATGAACCAAAAAATTCAATTGGCCAGTTACAAAAGGAGCTAAAAAAGATAACTGAAAGAAATAATACTTTAAAAATTAAAATTGAACAAATAGAAGTGAATGATTCAATAAGACTTCAGGAATCAAACAAAAACCAAAAAAATGAAAAAAATAGAAGAAAATATGAAATATCTCTTAGGAAAAACAACTGACTTGGAAAACAGATTCAGGAAAGACAATCTAAGGATTATTGGACTCCCTGAAAGCTACGATGAAAAAAAGAACCTTGATGCTATCTCCCAGGAAATCATGTAAGAGAATTGCCCTGATGTTTTAGAATCAGAAGGCAAAATTGGCATCGAAAGAATTCACTGATCACCTCCTCAAAGAAACCCCAAAATTAAAACACCAAGGAATATCATGGCCAAATTTCAGGATTATTGCACCAAGCAAAAGATATTGCAAGCAGCTAGAAAGAAAAAGTTCAAATACCGAGGATCTGTAATTAGAATTACACAAGATCTGTCAGCTTCCACATTAAAGGATTAAAGGGCCTGGAATCAGATATTCCAAAAGGCAAAAGAACTTGGGATTATAGCCAAGAATAAGTTATCCAGCTAGAATGAGCATCATCTTCCAGGGAAGAAGATGTTCATTCAATGATACAGGAGAATTTCACCTATTTCTAATGAAAAGACCAGATCTGAACAAACAATTTGACCTCTAAATACAGAACTCAAGAGAAGCATAAAAAGGTAAAAAGGAAAGAACTCTTGAGAACTATATTTCTACTATGGGTATCCTTAAAGAATGGGGGTATAATTTGATTTTACTTTGATAATAATGCAAAAGAAATTAGAGGTAGAAAGGATATCATACTGTAAAAAAAGGGGGAAAGGAGGCAAAATAAAGTAAAAAAAGGAGGTAAAATAAGGCAAAATTTCATGAAGAGAAAGAAAATCTAATATAATTGAAGGAAAGAAGGGAGGGCAATGAGTATTGTTTAAATCTTACTCTCATTAGATTGGGCTCTAAAAGAGTATATCAGTACATTTGGCTTCAAAGAAAAACTTGGCCCTCCTTATAGGGAAATAGGAAGGAAAGGAGGAAAAGAAAGTGATAGACTAATAGAAGGTTTAGGGGAAAGGTGTAAAAAAGAGGGAGGGGTCCTAAAGGGGGGAGGACTATTAGAGGGAGGTGGTCATCAAAAACAAAATATTGGGGAGGGGGAAGGGAGAAAGGAGAAAGGGAAGAGAAAATCATAACTTTGGGTAAATAAGATGGCAGGAAATACAGATACAGTCATTTTAACTGTGAATGTGAATGGGATGAACTCTCCCATAAAACGGAAGCGGATAGCAGACTGGATTAAAAGCCAGAATCCTACAATATGTTGTTTACAAGAAATACACCTAAAACATAGAGATATATACAGAGTGAAGGTAAAGGGCTGGAGCAGAATCTTTTATGCTTCAGGTGAACAAAAAAAAAGCAGGGGTAGAAATCCTTATCTCACATCAATTAAAAGCAAAAATAGATCTAATTAAAAGAGATAAGGAAGGAAAACTATATTTTACTAAAGGGTACCATAGACAATGAAGCGGTATCAATATTCAACATATATATACACCAAGTAGTATAGGATCCAAATTTCCTAGAGGAGAAACTAACAGAGATGCAAGGAGAAATAGACAGTAAAAGTATACTAGTGGGAGATCCCAACCTTGCTCTCTCAGAATTAGATAAATCAAACCACAAAATAAATAAGAAAGAAGTTAGGGAGGTAAAAAAAAGGTTAGAAAAGTTAGGTATGATAGATCTCTGGAGGAAACTGAATAGCGATAGAAGGGAGTATACCTTTTTCTCAGGGGTTCATGGAACTTATACAAAAATTGATCATGTGTTAGGGCATATAAACCTCAAAATCAAATGCAGAAAGGCAGAAATAGTAAATGCATCTTTTTCAGATCATGATGCAATAAAACTCACATGTAATATAAGGCCAGGAGAAAATAGACCACAAGTTAATTGGAAATTGAATAATTTAATCCTGAAGAATGAATGGGTGAAAGAGCAAATTATAGACACAATCTATAATTTCATCCAGGGGAATGACAATAATGAGACAACATACCAAAATTTGTGGGATATGGCCAAAGCAGTTATAAGGGGTAATTTTATATCTCTAGATGCTTACTCGCATAAAATAGAGAAAGAGAAGATCAATGAATTGGGCTTACAATTAAAAAAGCTAGAAAAAGAGCAAATTAAAAACCCTCAATTAAATACCAAATTGGAAATTCTGAAAATAAAAGGGGAGATTAATAAAATTGAAAATAATGGAATTTTTTGAATTATTGAATTAATTGATTGAATTGTGTTAATTATTGAATTAATTGATTTAATTATTGAATTAATTGAATTAAGAAATAAAACTAAGAGTTGGTTTTATGAAAAAACAACAAAATAGATAAGCCTTTAGTTAATTTGATTAGAAAAAGGAAAGAGGAAAATTAAATTGTTAATCTCAAAAATGATAAGGGAGAACTTTCTTCCAATGAAGAGGAAATTAGAGTAATAATTAGGAGTTACTTTGCCCAACTTTATGCCAATAAATTTGATAATCTAAATGAAATGGAGGAATATCTACAAAAATATAGATTGCCCAAGTTAACAGAAGAGGAAATAAATTATTTAAATAGTCCCATTTTAGAAAAAGAAATAGAACAAGCTATTAATCAACTCCCTAAGAAAAAATCTCCAGGGCCAGATGGCTTTACATGTGAATTCTACCAAACAGTCAAAGAACAATTAATTCGAATACTATATAAACTATTTGAAAAAATAGGGACAGAAGGTATACTACCAAATTCCTTCTATGATACCAATATGGTGCTGATAGCTAAACCAGGTAGGGTGAAAACAGAGGAAAAAAAAACTATAGACCAATTTCCCTAATGAATATTGATGCAAAAATTTTAAATAAAATATTAGCAATGAGATTACAGAAAGTCATCCCCAGGATAGTACACTATGACCAAGTAGAATTTATACCAGGAATGCAGGGCTGGTTCAATATCAGGAAAACTATCAGCATAATCAATTATATTAATAGCCAAACTAACAAAAACCATATGATCATCTCCATAGATGCAGAAAAAGCATTTGATAAAATCCAACACCCATTCCTATTAAAAACACTAGAGAGTATAGGAATAAATGGGCTTTTCCTTAAAATGATTAGTAGCATCTACTTAAAACCATCAGCAAGCATCATATGTAATGGAGACAAACTAGAACCATTCATAATAAGATCAGGAGTGAAACAAGGCTGCCCACTGTCACCATTACTATTTAATATTGTATTATAAATGTTAGCTTTGCCAATAAGAGAAGAAAAAGAGATAAAAGGAATTAGAGTAGGTAATGAAGAAACCAAATTATCACTCTGCAGATGGCATGATGGTATACTTAGAGAACCCTAGAGACTCAACTAAAAAACTTCTAGACACAATTCACAATTTTAGCAAAGTTGCAGGATACAAAATAAATCCACATAAATCATCAGCATTTTTATATATTGCCAACAAAGTTCAGCAGCAAGAGATACAAAAAGAAATCCCATTCAAAATAACGGATGATAGTATAAATATTTGGGAATCTATCTGCCAAGGAAAAGTCAGAAACTATATGAACTAAACTACAAAACACTTTCCACACAAATAAAATCAGACCTAGTCAATTAGAAAAACATTAAGTGCTCATGGGTAGGCTGAGTGAATATAATAAAAATGACAATACTACCCAAACTAATTTACTTATTTAGTGCCATACCAATCAAACTCCCAAGAAATTATTTTACAGATGTAGAAAAAATAATAGCAAAGTTCATTTGGAAGAACAAAAGGTCAAGAATTTCAAGGGAATTAATGAAAAAAAAAAGGCAGATGAAGGTGGTTGCTGTACCAGATCTAAAACTATATTATAAAGCAGCGGTCATCAAAACCATTTGGTACTGGCTGAGAAATAGAGCAGTCGATCAGTGGCATAGGATAGGATATCAGGACAATCTAGGTAATAACTTTAGCAATTTAGTGTTTGATAAACCCAGCTTTTGGGATAAGTACTCACTATTCAGCAAAAACTGTGGTAAAATTGGAAACTAGTGTGAAAGAAACTAGGGCTTGACCCACACCTAACGCCACATACCAAGATAAGATCTAAATGGGTTCATGATCTAGATATAAAGAGTGATATTGTAAGGAAATTAGCGGAACATAGGATAATTTACCTCTTAGACCTGTGGAGATGGAATAAATTTATGTCCAAAGAAGATCTGGAACTCTTAATTAAAGACCAGATAGATAATTTTGACTATATTAAGTTAAAAAGTTTCTGTACAAACAAAACTAATGCGGACAAGATTAGGAGGGAAACATCAAATTGGGAAATAATATTTACATTTAATGGTTCTGATAAAGGCCTCATTTCGAAAATATATAGAGAATTGTCTCATATATATAAGAATTCAAACCACTCTTCAATAGATAAGTGGTCAAGGGATATCAACAGACAATTTTCAGATGATGAAATTAAAACCATCTCTAGTCATATGAAAAGTTGCTCCAAATCACTATTGATCAGAGAAATGCAAATTAAGACAACTGTGAGGTACCACTACATACCTGTCAGATTGGCTAAAATGACAGGAAAAGATAACGATGAATGCTGGAGGAGATGTGGGAAAACTGGGACACTGATACATTGTTGGTGGAACTGTGAACGGATCCAACCATTCTGGAGAGCAATTTGGAGCTGTGCTCAAAAAGTTATCAAACTGTGCATACCCTTTGACCCAGCAGTGTTTCTATTGGGCTTATATCCCAAAGAAATCATAAAAGAAGGAAAGGACCCCACATGTGCAAGAATGTTTGTGGCAGCCCTTTTTGTAGTGGCTAGAAACTGGAAATTGAATGGGTGTCCATCAATTGGAGAGTGGCTGAATAAATTGTGGTATATGAATGTTATGGAATACTATTGTTCTGTAAGAAACGACCAGCAGGACGATTTCAGAGAAGCCTGGAGAGACTTGCATGAACTGATGCTGAGTGAAATGAGCAGAACCAGAAGAACATTATACACAGCAACAAGACTATATGATGATCAATTCTGATGGGCATGGCTCTCTTCAACAATGAAATGTTTCATACCAGTTCCAATTGTTCACTGAAGAAAGCCATATACACCCAGAAAGATATGAAATGTGGACCACAACATAATTTTCCTGCTCTATATTGATGTTTGCTTGCATTGTGTTTCCTTTTTCTGATTTTTTTTGTTCATATAGATACGATTTTTCTTGCACAGCAAGATAAGTATGGAAATATGTATACATATATTCGGTTTGTCAAGTATTTTAATATAATTAACATGTAGTGGACTTCCTGCCATCTAGGGGAAGGGAAGGGACTAGGGGGAAAATTTGTAAAGGAAAGCTTTGTAAGAATCAATGTTGAAGAACTACCCATACATGTGTTATGCAAATAAAAAGCTGTAAAAAAAAACAGAGTTGAATATGACTGAAGAAAACATATTTTTGTCTTGTAATTTTATATTTAATGTGTTTTTAAATCATTAGAATTTTAAATGAGATATAGCTTAAAACACTTTTTTTTCCCTCAGACAGTTTCCTGAGAGAATTGACCTCAAATAACCTTAGCTCCTGGTCTCCCTAAAGACAGATGAAGGATGAGGCTACTAGAATTGCTTTCCAATATTATGACCCGGCTGCATTTCTCTAAGTTACCAAATAATCACCAGGGGGACCTCTGCAGCTTCCTCTCTTTGAGAGAAGCAGCATGACTGGATAACTTCTCCAGATAGAAAGGATAAAATGGTCAATGTTTATTTATCCCTTACTCACATTAGGTATCCAAAGTCTTTGGCAGTGAATTAAATTGTAGAGAGTGATGTCTTCTGCATGATTTCATAGCTCTCTGGCAGGAGATTTCTAACTAAATGATTTTGCAAAACTTCTTCCAGCTGGAGATGATCTATGCTTTTGTCTCTGTAGAGTCTTTACCCCTTTTTTCCCTTTCTGTTGTTCCAAAACTAAGTCCTTTGAAAATTAGTTCATTGAAATGTTCATAAAAAATGGCTTCTTCATTTCTTTTCTCTCTCTTCTCCCTCACCTCCCTGTTTCTCTGTCTGTCTCCCTGCCCATCTTCCTCCCCTTCCCCTCTCTGTGTCTGTCTTTAAAAAGAGAATTGACTTTAAAGGAGGTAAGAGGTACCATACAGGGAATTTAGAACTCCTCATTGTTCGTTCCTCTCCCCCCTTTCCCCTTAACTTCACAGCTTTCCAACTGTACTTCATTAGACTGATTTCAGTTGCATTTTTTGCAGTTATATAAACTGGGCAACATACAGCTGTTTTATATTTTATCTGTTCTTCTATGTGCTTTAGCTGCAATGCACTTGTAAGGAGGGAAAACAACTACCAAAAGACCTGAAATTTTTCTTCCTGTTTTTTTTTTGTTTGTTTTTTTTGCTTTTTGCTGAGGCAATTGAGGTTAAGTGACTTGCCCAGGGTCACACAGCTAGGGAATGTTAAGTGTCTGAGACCACATTTGAACTCAGATCTTCCTGACTTCAGGGCTGGTGCTCTATTTACTGTGCCACCTGGCTGTCCCCCTTCTTGTTTTTTTTTTTTAATAGGTTAAAACAGGGCAATAATTATGTCCATCATCTAACTCCCTATAGTACCAGAATCTATTTCTTTTATGTACACACCTTAAGTGAGCCATTTGGAAGATAGCCAAAATTGATCTAGGATTAATTATGACCAATCCATTAGAAATCAGCACAAAAATATTCCATTTTGTCTTTCACCAATTCAATTTCATCTGATTAGATTGGATTTTGGTTCAAGAAAATATGGCATCATGGATAAAAGGTTTGTCTTGGAGTCAGGAATTTGTTTCAATTAAAGTCAACAGATATTAATTAAGCAACTTTGGTGTCAGTCAATAAGCATTTATTCAGTATCCACTGTTTGCCAGGTACTTTGCTAAGCAATTGTGAGACAAAGAGAAGCAAAAGACAGTTTTTTTTCTTCATGCAGTTCACAATCTAATGTAAGAAAGAGCAACCAAATATGTACAGACATATAAAAAGGAAAAATAACTCAAGGAAGACACTAGAATGAAGAAGAGATCAAAAAGACTTCCTATAGAAGATAGGATTTTAGTTGGGACTTGAAAGAAACCAGAGGAGCTAGAAACCATGCTAACCACTGGTCCTACAAAGACCAAAGTTCTTGCCTTAAGAAAATATATATTTTATGGAAAGACCTGGATTCATGAACTGTTTCTGATGTGAAAAGGGGCTTAATGTTTTTAAGGCAATTCTCTACTTGTTTCCTTTACATGCCTAAATGTTTTAGATTGAGTTGTAATATTCATCCATGAAGGGAGATTCTATATCAAGGAATACACTGTCCAGTGGAATCATATTGGATAAGTTTGTATCAGAAAGTAGGGACTTGGGAAATCATCACAATATTGTGACATGAGGCCTACCTTTGAAAGGCACATAGATGGGAAAGAGATGGGGTAACTATTGAAGAATCAAATACAAAATGTTTAGCTTAGCATTTCAAATTCGTCATAACCCAGCCTCCTTCTACCTTTCTAGTGTTATCACACCTTACTCCCCAACACATACTCTTCCATTCAGTGATACAAGACAGTCTATCTCTTGGCTCTTGACATTTTATTTTACTGTCCCCCATTCCTGCAACACTCCTCTTCCTCCGATCTGTTTACTAATCTCCCTGGCTTCCTTTAAGTTCAACTGAAATACACCTTTTACAGGAAACCTTCCTCAATCATTCCTATTTCTAGTGTCTTCCCTCTGTTAATTCTTTCTTATTTATCCTGAATGTATCTTGCTTTGCATAAATTTGAGGGCAGGGAATTATCTTTTACCTCTTTTTGTGTCCATAGCACTTAGCACACAGTGCCTGGCACATAGTAGACACTTAAAAACTATTGATTGATTGGTTGGTTGAATAAAGCAAAAAACAAACAAATAAATAAAGCAAAACTTTTGCATTGTCTCCATCTCTCTAGGCATTCCAACTCTGGGGCAGGTTGAATTATTTGATATTTGTGTGTTGGAGCCACTGGCAGTTTCTTGGCTCTTAGTTTCCAAGATGATGATTCATTTTTTATAACTTATCCTTCTCCCTTATCATTTCCCCAGCAATTTCTTTTGCGACCAAGACATTTTGGAGAGTACTACAAATGGATTTAATGATCACTCCTGGCACCTAGCTACTGGTCTTATATGTCTCTGGGAGATTAATGAAAATCTATAGCTTTTGCTGTTTCCTATGCAGTGCAAAAGAATAACCCAATTGTTCTTTAATCTGGAAAAGACTTTGTGAAATGATCATGAAAAGCCTATCTAGGGGATCCTGAATAGACTTCTAACTGTCTATTTTCCTACATATATGCATTCTGCCTGCATAGAGAACATTTTGTATAGGCCAGTGGTTCACTGTAGCCTATAATATATTTTAACAAATGGGATACATGGAGCATTCAGGAAAACTAGCACTTTTGCCAAGCCCCTTTCAGGGTTGCTCATACATCTTTGGGGTCTACCTTTTGATCAACTCTCACCTCTTCCTCCAAAATGGTGAAACCATCTGGGTAGATAGTTTAGAGTAATTGACAGACTTCAAACTCATTGATGAGTTGTGGGGAAATCTACCCCTGGTAGAATGGATGGATGAGAACAATTTCTTACAACATCCATGAAGGTAGTTGAAGAAGGTGCTATGAAGACTGTATAGACATGGAAGATGCCAAGGATTCCCACTGAATCTCAAGCCATCACCAGTTGCTTGATTTTTGTTGTGCCATTAGACTTCAATGATTCTGGAAGAGAAAGTGAGGCTGTTTTTGCCTAATTTCAGTCTAATTCATGCAATTCGATTGGTCTTCTTTGAAACAAAGGATAAAAAACACATTTAACCAAGTAGTTAGCTAATACATATTGAGAATTGTATCTAAGTGGTCTTAGATTTTTATTTTTAAATAGTATTTTATTTTTCCAAATACATGTAAAGATAGTTTCCAGCATTCACATTTGTAATACCTTATGTTCCAATTTTTTCTTCCTCTTCTCCCTCTAAACCTCTCTCCAAGATAGCAAGCAATCTGATATAGGTTAAACATGTCTAATTCTTTGAAGCACATTTCCATATTTGTCAAGCTGTACAAGAAAAATTAGAACAAAAGGGAATAAAACATGAAGGAAGGAGAAAAAAAAAGCAGGCAAACAACAACAAAAGGTGAAAATACTAAGCTTTGATCCATATTCAATCCTCATAGTTCTTTCCCTGATTGTGGATGGGGCACTTTTTATCACGTGTGACCTTAACTTTTAAGAGTTCCCTTCAAAGCCAAGGAAAGCAGAGTTTTCTCATATTCTGATCATCTTATCCTTTTTTTGCCTTAGGAGAATACCAGCAATTGCTAAAGAAAGAATGAGTTGGGAGAAAGTAAATGAAATTCATACCAAGAAGTAGGATCAAAGGATTTTAGAGTTTGCAACAGGGGAGGAGCCTTGAAAGCCACTTAATCCAGTTTCCTCAAATTACAGAAAAGGAAACCAAGTCCTAGAGAGATGATTTGCCCAGAGATAGAGAATGAATCAAATAATAGTCTACAATGGCAAAAAAAAATACTTTTTCATTTGCAAAGTACCTTGCAGTACACAAAATGCTTTCTTGATCTCTGGGAAACAGGTTCTACAAATAAATTAAGGCTCAGAGAAGTTATTTGATTTGCTCTAGATCACAAAGCCCTTAAGTATCAGGATCAGAAAAGTAAAACTTAGATCTTATATATAATTATCTTATGTATACATAAAATATATATTATTTTTCTCCTTTCTTATAGTGTAACAGATAGAAAAAATAGTAGTCAGCATTTGTATGGTGCTTCAAGGTTTACAAAGAATTTTACTTGTGTAAAATTCATTTGATCTGCATAACAATCCTATTCACTGTTACTATTCACTGGTATTATTACCTTTGTAGCAGAGGAACTGGGTCTCAGAGATTTTAAATGACTTGCCCACAGTCATATAGTCAGTTAGTGTCTGAGAAAATGTTTAAACTTGGGTCTTCCTGACTCTAAGTCCAGTACTCTATCTACTAGACCACCTAGCCACGTATGTGTGTGTGTGTGTGTATGTGTAGATTTAGGCACCATTTGAAAATAATCATAGATAATAGATTTATAATAATTTCTTTTCTTTTATTTTATTTGCAAAACATATGTATGGGTATTTTTTCAACATTAACCCTTACAAAGCTTTCTATTACAGAATTTTCCCCCCAACTCCCCACCCTTCCCCTAGATGGCAGGATATCCACTACGTGTTAATTATGTTAAAATATAATAATTTCTTAAGAGAGATCCAGGTATATTTGGGTTAAATCTCTAACCTATTGAGAGTGATAGTAAGCTACTTTGGGGCAGGGATCCTACTGCACCTTATTTTTTTATTGTATTTCCCTCAGTGCCTGGCAAAGTACATTGTATATAGCAGGTACTTAATAAATGTTTGTTAAATTCTAAGGTACCACTTCATACCTATCAGATTGGTTAAGATGATATGAAAAAGATAATGATAAATGTTGGAGGGTGTATGGGAAAATTGGGACATTAATGCATTGTTGGTGGAGTTGTGTACTGATCCAGCTATTCTGGAGAGCAATTTGTAACTATGCCCAAAAGACTATAAAACTATATATCCTTTGATCCAGCAGAGTTTCTGCTGGGCTTGTATCCCAAAGAGATCATAAGAGAGTGAAAAAGGCCCACATGTGCAGAAATATTTGTAGCAGCCTTTTTTGTGGTGGCAAGGAAGAGGAAATTAAATGGATGCCTATTGGTTAAGGAATGGCTGAATGAGTTGTATTTGAATGTATTGGAATACTATTGTTCTATAAGAAATGATAAGCATGGGGCAGCTAGGTGGCGCAGTGGTTAGAGCACCAGCCCTGAAGTCAGGAGGACCTGAGTTCAAATCTGGTCTCAGACACTTCCTAGCTTTGTGACCCTGGGCAAGTCACTTAACCCCAATTGCCTCAGCAAAAAGCAAAAAAAAAAAAAAAAAAAGATAAGCAGGCTAATTTCATAAAGTCTAGAAAGACTTACATGAACTGATGTTGAGTGAAGCGAGCAGAACCAGGACAACATGTACACAATAACAACAAGACTGTGATGAACAACAGTGACATATTTAACCCTTCTCAGCAATATAGTGATTTAAGACAATTCCAATAGACTTAGGATGGAAAATACCATTTGCATCCAGAGAAAAAATTATGGAGACAATGTGGGTTGAAACAAATTATTTCCTCCCCCCCCCTTTTTTTTCTCTTTCTCATGGTTTTTTCTTTTTGTTTTGATTTTTCTTTTACAACATGAGTAATATGGAAATATGTTAAAATGACTATACATCTATCATGTATATCAGAATGCTTGCTGTCTTGGGGAAGGGAGAAAAAAGAAAGAGAGGGAGAAAAAATTGGGGACTCAAAATCTTATAAAAGTAAATGTTAAAAACTTTTTACATGCAGTTGGAAAAAATAAAATACTAAGTGAAAAAAAAAGATGTTTGTTAAACATATGCAGGAATGATAATCCGATGGGAGTATTTATGGCATTCAGGGTAAAGTTTGAGATACAGGACCACTGTTGTCAATAGTCAAGTGAAAAATCTCAATAGAAACCAAATACACAAGTTAAGGAAAGGGTGGGCTTACTTATTTGTTTGCTTCCTTCTAGAGGCATTAACAAATAACCAAAAATGAAGACTTAGGAAGACCAGATAACAGGGTAGTCTGAAGGCAAGATTAGGAGTCAATAAATTGAGCTAAGTACAGACTAAGGTTTTTTGTTTTGTTCTTTTTTTTTTTTTTTTTGGCATTTAACCACTGCTCAAATACCCTAATGATTAAAGCATATGCTTCTCATAGTTTGTTGCCTGTATTATTTCTTTCCCTTGGAGATTTCATGATTTCCAGCTTCTTATAAGAAACTATGACTTCTGGAGAACCTCCATCTGCTGAAGGTTCTCTATAGGACTCAACTTCTACTTTCTGAAGCCCTAATTTATCCAAGATCCAGGACACCTGAACTAATGACTAAAACTCCTCCTCCAATCCAGTGGCTGTTATGTAATAGCTAGTTAATTTAACCTGACTAGGAAACAGTAAAATATTTCCCAGTAAAAGACTTCTTGGCTCCATAAGACCTTTTAGAAAGGAAAAAACAAACAAACAAACAAAAAACAACAAACATTTAAAGTCATCTCATTTGGGATCTTATCCTGAATACACATTTGGCCCTCTCTATTTCATCCAGTCCAAGTCAGGGGCTGAAGAAATATTAGAACTGGTTGTTTATGTAAATTTGCCACCTCCAAAAAAAAGCTTTTTGCTACCACAGCAATTAATTGTTAAAAGAGGCTGTCTGAATGATTGGGACAGTTATTTTCAATCCTAAACCATGTGTTTGCTGTTGTCAACTGTTTTTTGGGCTATGAAATAGGACTGCTAGTCGGTTGAAATTTTGTATGTAGAGTAATTGTGAACAGACTTTCTACCAGAGGTGTGTTGGAACTAGCTCCAGTTAATTGTTAAAATTTTAGTGGCACCATTTACACCTTGGAAATCAGCAAATACTGTTAATAAGGCTTTGATTTATTGTTTTGTTGATTGTCTAGAGACTAGATTTAAGGAAGTGTTAATGATGAAGATTAAATTTAAAAGTGTCTTGGGTGCAAATGCCAATGCTCCAGGCTGTTCAACATTTATTTGTATCCCCTGCCTTCTTTGGCCCACATTTCCTAAAGTCCTTTACAATAAAATATAACAGTTTATGGCACTGTTTAACCATTTAACGTTCATTATGAGTCTTTCCCATAATGCCCACCTTTAACCCTTTTGTCAGTTTTAACATCTTTATGGCTTATAGATGTCATCCTATAGCCAGCATATGATATCCTCCTGATAATTCAATCTCTTCCCTCCACTCATATCACAAGCTTAAATTTCAAATCAAAATCTACAAGGCTCACAAATTTTGGCATCCAACTTCCTTTGATCAGAGATTCTGGGATGATTTTCTTCTTTTATTAAATAACTTTGTCTGGGACCGTTCTAGTCGGTGCAGTCGGATGGAGCATTGGGCCTGGAGTAAAAAAGATTGGAATTCAAAAATGACCTCAGATACTAACTATATGATCTTGTGTGATTCCCTCAACTTCATTTTTGCCTCAGCTTCCTCACCTATAACACGGGGATAATAACTTCCTACCTCACAGCAGCTATTGTAAGGATCAAATAATAATATTTGAAAACCTCGAAACAATTTCTGGGACATAGTAGGCATTATAAAAATGCTTATTCCTCCCTCCCTCCAACCCTCCATCACTTCCTTCCTTCCTTCCTTCTTCCTTTCCTTCCTTCCTCCCTCCTTTCCTTCCTTCCTCCCTCTCTTCCTCCCTCCCTTCCTTTCTTCCATCCATCTATCTATCCATCCCTCCATCCATCCCTCCATCCATCCATCCATCCATCCATCCATCCATCCATCCATCCATCCATCCATCCATCATGGTAACAAGCCCATTGAGCTATGTCCAATTCAAAAAGAAACATCAGAGTGCTAGGAGCACAAACAGGATCAGTCTCTTCATTTAATGCCCTCTGCAATCCAAATTTGGCTTACATTTCTAGGCATGTGTCCTATTATCTTTCAGGTGGTCTGCATTTTAGTTAAAACCAATTGTCCTTGAATTCAAGAATGGCATCTCCCCCTTCTGTACATCACAATGGCTGTGCTCTACCACACTCACATGATGCATCCCCTCCTCATCTTTGTATTTAGAACCTTCTAAATTCCTTCTTTTCCTTTCTCTAAGAAGACTTTTGTCATAAAAGCAAATAGGTTCTGCTCTCTTTTTTGGGAGGTAATTGGGGTTAAGTGATATGCCCAAGGTCACAAGCTAGTAAATATCTAACTCTAGATTTGAACTCAGATCCTCTTGATTCCAGAGCTGGTGCCCCCAACAGGGGCAATTTAAGAACTTCTGTTCTTAAGGAATTTAAGGGTTCCATACTTTGGGGGTTATGACACATGCATATGATGCAAAATAGGACTAAAAAAGGGAAAGAGATCATAATGTTTGGAAGAATGGGAGGAGAGAGAACACAAAAAAAGGCAGGAAGGATCAGGGAAGGCTGCTATATTGCAGAGGGTTTGAAAGGAAAAAAATTGGTATCAATGTTTGTCTTAGTTGCTTTTGTCATTTTCCACAGTCTGACAGTGTTATATTACATTCACTCTATACACAATATTACACTCAGATGCCACATTCCCCAATGTTGGGTATCTACCCTCTAGGAAGAATAAAAGAATTATTTGCTTTTTTGGTCAGTTTTGCTTAACTGATTTTCTTTATACTTCTTCTTTCCACTGAACCCTCCTTTGTAATAAAGGGATATAATTGTGGCACAAAAGGGTAAAAAGATTAAATCAGGTTTCAGTGCAGCATATAAATAAGTATTAATGATCCTTGATGGTGAGGTAGATAAATAAAATCCGATAATTTTCAACAATTATTTAAATTCTTATGATGCGTAATGTTCAATAAATTGAAGAACTATATTTTCCCTACTTCTCTCTTCATAATTGTTGGTTGTATGCATTGTCATTTTACTGCTCTTGTATATGCTAATAAGCCTTGATAAAGACAAAAGGAAGACAAGAGGAGAAAAAAAATTAGAACTAAGGTAATCCACAATTTAACCTCTGATTAATTGAATTTCAGGTGTATTTCAGTAACCACAAAATGGAAGGTAAGGAAAGGTAAGATTTTGAGACAGAGTACAAGAAAGAGAGGTAGCTAATCAGCATGAGAGAAGCAAACTTATTCAACATTTTTTTTTGGACCACTTGGTTATTTTATTCAGAACAAGGAAGTGATTTCATGTATCCATTGCCTTATTTCAATTGGACTTAGCTGATTTCATTTTCTTCTCTCCCCCCCTCCCTTAAATTCTAGGTTTATGGGTATATGGCCACATACATATTTAATATATGCTATTTTTTTAAACATATATGAAGCAACCACAAGTTCTTGCCTTTGCCTTAAAATATCCCCTCTCCTAACTCCAGGACCAGTGTTCTATTAACTATTATTTATATCATCATCAGTCTTGTAGTCAGGAGCATTAGGCTTGAAGGCTGCCTCAACTCCCTTGAAAGTTCCTTAATTCTTTTCCTCAGATTTTTCATCAGTAAAATGAGGGGGTTAGATTAAATTTTTAAGAATCCCTTTGGATTCTTGATTTGTGAACCTATAATCTTCCATTACAAAACTGAGCCAGGGGGGAAATCTCTCTACTACTAAATGGTACGTCATACATATCATTTGGAATCTGAAAAAAAAAAGTGGTTTTGAATATAAGGATTTGGATTTGGACAGAATTGTATTTATTCTTGGGCATCCAAAAAATACTTAATAAAGACAATCTCCAATTAGAAATCTGTTCATTGAAGATCTCTACAAAGGTCTGCAGAAATTTAATAAAGTGATTAAATAGCAAAGTATAATATAATCATGTCTTTGAACACAACAAAGTAATAAATAAAAATTATATTTGTATAATGTCTTTTAATTCAAAGTACTTTAGAGACTTAGACAATTACCTAGAAACAGTGGTTCCCTCTTTTTTTCTTTTTTTTTTTGTCTTCTAACGATACATCTAAGGAGACATCTAAATTTTATGAAGCTGACTTCATCTTTTTTTTTAAACCTAAATATTCCCTCTCTTATATCTTCTAGCTAATAATCCTTTGCATTTGAAATATCTGCAAATTGTTGATTTTGTTTTTTTTTTTTTTAAATTCCTTCTTTTCTTTCTTTCTTTCTTTTTTTTCTGCTGAGGCAATCTGGGTTAAGTGACTTACCCAGGTTCACACAGCCAGGAAGTGTTAAGTGTCTAGGGTCAAATTCAGGTCCTCCTGACTTCAGGGCCAGTGCTCTATCCACTAGAACTAGCTGCCCCTAAATGCCTTCTTTTCTTTACAAATAAATGTCAATGCACATCTTTAACTTGCAAGAATAATCTTTCTTCTGCCTTTATTCCTAGCCCTCAACCAACCCAACACCAGACTCTGCCCTGAAATCCCATAATAGATGTGAAGTAAAAATTATACTAAGACCTAGTTTTGCTCTTGCCTTATAATTTCATCAGTTCAGGGAAATCTCTTCAATTTACAGACAAGCAACTTGTCTATAACATTTAGTTTTAAGAGATTTAAATGCCTGAGGCATTGAAAGCTTAAATGATTTGCCTATGATTACTTTGCCAAGATGTATAATAGACAGAATTAGAAACCAGATCTTCCTGAATGGAACATCAATACTTTACCCACTATAGCCCTGCTGCCTCTTAAGACTTACAGGACACAATTTCTTTAAAGTTGAGGGAAATATCAAATACAAAGTATTTGAAATTAAAGAAGGGTTTCAAACAAAAATTAAATAGAAATATTTCAAATGGCCAGAACAATATTTGTGGGGGTTGTTTTTTTCTTTTTGTAAATTCCTGATTATTTCTTTCCTTTTTTATGCATTAAAGATACCTTCAAGGAAAGATTATTATTTTAGTCATAAGGTCAAACTTGTCTCACACTTATGTATCATCCATATGAATTTGATGATTATGTTCTAAGCTGTCATTTGCTAAAGAATAGGCTTAAAATCAAAAGCAGGTGGAAACCAATTTAACTTCAAATGTCTCACCTAAACCAAAGAGAGAGAGCTCTGGTTAAGATCTATGGAGGCTGAAATTCCAAGAGATAAATCCCTATGGTTATCATCAACAACATAAAACATAAAACAAAACAACAGAAAAAATCTGGGTTGTATTATTGGTGAACAGATATGTGGATAATCCAAAGATTGCCACACAATCCAAAAAGTCATGGTACTGGGCTTTTGAATGTGTCCTTGTATTTAGATCTATACAGGTCCTGGAAATTCATAGGCATTGAACAGGGAGTAGGGATGGAGGGGAATTCATAAAACCTTATTGTGAATGTCTAATTTGGGAGTAGCTTAAATTAATATTTACTGTCCAGATCTTGCACAAACTCTATGTATATGCCCTATATCCTAATAGAGATAGGCCTAGTTATCTTTTGTCCTAGAATATAACCAAAGCACTAGTCCAATTCAATCTGCCCACTTTCTAAATTTACTATGTCATAACTTACACTTTCATTGGGTGGACAGATAGATTTATATGCAGAGGGAGAAATAGGGACCAGACCTATGATTTCATTGGTTCAGGAAACTTCTAGATGAGAAACATCTTTTATCAAAGTAGAACTTCCACCAATTTTAAATAAATTGTTGGCCTTTAAGTAGGGAACTTGCCTAGGGTCACATAGTCAGAATGGGTCAAAAGTGGCACTTGAACCTGGCTGTGAAACTAACTCTCTAGCCACTCTGGAAGAAGAAATAACCGATGATAATAGCTTTTATTATCTCCTCTGCTTAATTATATTAGTAAGGGCTTGATAATATGATTTATTTTAGATGAGTCTCAATGCAAACATTCTTCCTATGCATGGGAATTAGCTGTTTATAAGTACACATATAGATTCTCAGAACTTTAATGAGCTAAGATGATTTTTAGATACTCTTCTGTAGCTGGAACTGGGTTAGATGTTAGGCAATTTACAGGGGTTTAGTTATCCTGCATTTCAGACTATATAGTCATCTGAGTATGTTACTCCAGAGCCTTTTTCTCTATTCACCAAAAAAAAAAAAAAAAAAAGATATTAGCTCAAAGTTTCTGGCAGACTGATGATACACATATCCATAGAGCTGAACATAAAATACTACTGAATTTGCATTTCAATCCTCTGGTTTCTTCCATAAGGTCCAAAGGGCTAAAATTCTAGGACACAAATCCCTATGACTGGCTTCCATCACGAACAAAGAGAATTCATTTTCAATAGGATTTCATCTTTCTAACAAAGCTTCTTTGTTTTCTGATCTGGGCATGACAAGAATGATCTGTTGTCAACAGAGCTTTTGTCCCTCCTGACTCCAGGTTCAGGAAGACATGAAAGGAAGAATTTTGCCAAAGAGAATATTCTTACTATCAATTTAATCAGTCTAACTCTTCCCCCATATAAGGTTGGAGTGCCAATATTGCAAAAAAAAGAGAGAGAGAGAGAAAAATGGCTTTGTTCCCAAAGATTAGTTTTATGGATCAGTCATGCCCAACTCTTTGTGACCCCTTTGGAATTTCTTGACTAAAATGAAAATGGTTTTCCCATTTCCTTCTTTAGATCTTTTTTTTTTTTTTTTACAAATGAGGAAACTGAGGCAAACAGTATTAAGTGACTTTCTCAGGGTCACACAGGTAGTGTCAGATTTGAACTCAGGAGGAAAAGTCTTGTCGACTTCAGTTCCAATGCTCTATTCATTGTACCACCTTTACTATTTTTCAAACTAATAATGGTTGAGTGCTCCTCTGTTAGGATGATGCCACATAATTACTGCTCCTACCTCATAGACATAGGAATGAGCGATAATCTTTAAAGTAAGTAATGAACAGCTTGTTTATGTAATTAGAGAATAATTCTTAATAGAGGGCAGAGCCCAAGGTCCCAGTGTCCCTATTGGCAAGAGTTTGTTTATACCCATTGCAAAGCTTCTCTTAGCAGTTGCATCAGATTACATCCATTACAAATGGATGGACCCTGAGCAGAACATCAATTTGGTGTTTTATGCTTTACTTCTCTGTCCACTGCCTTTGAATATTCCTAAAGGAACCATAATGTTATGTACAAAAAGTTCAAAAGATCCAAAGACCCTTTACAAATAATATAATTCCAGAATCCTGATAGAGAGTTAATAAACTAAATATGTAGAATATAACATATTTTTGGACATGCCTAATATGGGAATTAATTTTGGCTATGTAGATTATTCTTTTCTTTTTTCTTCTCTCCTCCCTCCCTCCATCCCTCTGGTTTTTCCTCTCTCCCCCTTCTTCTCTCCTCCTTCCTTCCTTCCTTCCTTCCTTCCTT